>PVJI01028647.1:0-16255 GCA_004026765.1 Micronycteris hirsuta
GCGCCCTCGCTCTGCCGGTCAGCACTCAGACTAGCGCTGGGGCTCCAGGACCCCAGGGAGGGGAGAAAGGGCACAATCTCTGCTCTAATTCTTCCTGGCACAGAAGACACGTGTCTCTAGAATCCTCAAGAGTGTAAGGACAGAGACTGTTGCATAGTTCCTTTAACCCTTTATCTTCTCAACAGTGCCTACCAGACAGCTGGGTGGTCAAGAAGGGCTCGTCAAATCGAAGCTCTAACTTCTTAAAACAAAAACAACAGTGACCCTATGTAACTATGTAAAACAATAAGAAGATATGGTCCATCAGATCTTTTCCATGACATTCATCATGCATATTCATTACGCTGAAGGATGGAGGTTGAGTCTTACGGTATAACTTAGGAAGATTAGCGCTATCATTTTATAGTCATACTTTATAACTCTTTACTTTTGCTGAGTATGCAAGGTTTCCATCCTGTTAGAAATTGGAAAGGAACTTACATCTTCTTTTACACTCAGACAGGGTCTATAAAACTGTATCACCAAACTAACAACTCCCAGGTAAGCTCAAGGTCAATGGCAAGGCCCTGGCTCAGTGGCTCAGTGGGTTAGAGCATTATCCCATGCACCAAAAGGTCGTGGGTTTGATCCCCAGTCAGGGCACATACAGGAGGCAACCGATTAATGTTTCTCTCTCACATCAATGTTCCTCTCTCTCTCTCTCTCTCTTCCCCCTTCCTCTCACTCTAAAATCAATAAAATAAAAAAAAACATATCCTCAGGTGAGGATAAGAAAATTTTTTTAGAAAAGAGATCAACAGCAAAGTTAAAAAAACTATTAATTTCTTATTTTAGTGTGAGAGGCAACCCTATTCGTCAGCAGACGCAGGAGTACAGAGTGCATTCTTGTGGGGATTGTCACAGACGGCCACACAACTTTGAAGTGAACACAGGAGGGACACTCTAAATAAACAATAAAAGCGAAAATACTTCAAAGGCAAGCGGACATTAGTTTTAGATGAATCTAATGGCTGTTCTTCCCTTTTTACTTCCTCACCAGCTGTCTTAGACTGAATGTTTGTGTCTGCCCCCAAATTCATATGTTGAAATAACCCCTCCTGTGTTGGCCTTTGGGAGGTGATTAGTTCATGCGGGTGGGGCCCTTACGTGTTAGTGCCCTTAGAGAAGAGACCCCGGAGAGCTCTCTTGCTGCTGTAACCCCTGTGAGGAAACAGGGAGAAGGTGGGAGTCTTCAGCCCACTGTACTCTCCCTGGACCTCAACCACGCTGGCCCCCTGATCTCAGGCCTCCAGAAACTGTGAGCAATACATGTTTTTGCTAACACCACCAACTCTGTGATACTTTTTTATAAACCCAGACTGACTAAGACACTAGCTCTTAATTTAGAGAGTAAGCACTGATTTTCCTATCAATTGACTTTTTTTAAGGGTCATGACAGATATTATTTATTTAAGAATTATTTGGATAATTATTTACTGATTTAGCAAATTAATCCCACTAATCTAATAAGTTATTAGTATCAATTTAACAATTAAAGTGCTATTCCCAATGTGGCTTCACAGGACACCCGATTCTCCAAAGATGGGCCACCCACGCAAGCAGACAAAGCTGAGAAATTTCTGGTAAAGTTGTAACATACGGGTTCTTAAAATTTTTAATGTGTGTGAACTGAGCAATCCTGGCTTGTCCAAGGTAGAAACCTGGGATCATTTAAACAGAGATACATATAAATTGCAGATGTGTTGATATGCAAACTCTGGATTAAAATCTCTTTTCTATTTTTTATTTATTATTATTTTTTATTTTTATTGATTGCCTGTGAGCTACAGTACACGTGGGTGGTTTACAGTCCTGCCCAGAGCCCAGCCCCTAACCACCGCGCCATGCCGTCTTCCTCCTACTGCACAGGCGATCCGATCCTACCTACAGAATGAAAGTTACTTTCAACAACACTTTTTCTCCATTTTTATCCACTTTCTTAGACGATGAGAACTGAGAATGTGAGTGCTATGTCTACCTTTGTGTCTAAAGCCCCCTTCAATTTTGCCCAAATACTGGGAAATGATATAAAGAAAAGATACCCTGACGTGATGCTAAGCCCAGCTCAAAGATCACTCATCACGCTGCTCACCTGTCCTCTCCCCTTTCAGCCCCTTCTCTTTGCTCATACAAAAGCCGGTCTATGACAAATCACTCTCCTTCCCAACTGCCTACTGAATCGGGGCTCGTGGAAATAAAATAAAACATAAAAGACCTGTTTTTCATTAAGATGATAACTCCCCTGCCTGGAACGGCCACAGCCCTGAGCGAGATGCTCCTGAGCCCTCTCAGAATCAGAGCTAAACTGAACCTTTACTGGGCTGCTGTGAATGGGGAGCAGGCCTCGAACATAAATAAATCTCTCTAATTCCTCAAAGCAGATTAGTCAGTAGTAAAGTATGAGTGTGGAAAATGTTTCCATATGTCCCCAGCCTTTTCTGATCTTTTCTCCCCTAAACCTAATATATATATGCGTAATCCTCATCCTCTGGAAAGAACTCCAGCACAGGCAGAAGCTTACATGCAAAAGGAGGTGATATTTGAGAATCCGCTGAACTGGCTTCAGGAGATAGGACCCCAGGGGCAGTGAGTGTTTCAGAGTTTCCTGACGCTCCCTGAAGAATTTGGCCAGGGTCTTGTTCCTCATGCACTCTGTTAACACAGCCACAGATCTGCAAGAAGAATAAATATTTTTATCTCCATTGAAATGCTTGCTTAATGTGGGAATTCAGGTTTTAAATGCCAGTGCAGGTATAAATGCCCAAACACAGGTAGCGAAGCAACAGGGCTAGAGCTAGATGAGAAGGCCTTTGGGTAAGTTAGACCAAGGTGTCCCTCTGGAGGAGTGAACTAGCAAAAGGCACTCTAACCGCGATGGTAATGCTGGTAACACGTAGACACAGTGCTTCCAAGCAGCAAGCTCCTTCCTTCCAGGGATTCGGCCCCTACAAGGACACATGGCTTAGCAAAGGGGGTGCCCACTGGCTGTTAGCCCCCAACTGTGCCCCATCTGGGTGTCTTTGTGCAGTGCCCAAACCACACATCTGTATTCAGTGTCCACAGGTGAGATGGCAAGGAGGGAGCCCTTTGCACTAAGAAAAAGGAGCTCCTTCTTCACACGAGGTCCAGCCCCATTCCGGACACTGTTTAATTCTCAAACGGCATGACATTACGTGCACGTCTTTGAAGACCTTGCCCCACAGGTCGACTTCCCTTTGTGAATCTTTGGACAGACCCCTCTTTCCACCTCCAAGTGGCTGTGCTTATTCTAAAGACAGCTTCTGAAACAGCCGGGTAACCTGGCTCCTTAAGGAGTGCGCCACATGGAGTGGATTAGAAAAGAGGGTCACAATGCTTTCTCTGTTCCCGCTCCCCCAAAGGTAGAAGGATGGCCCCCAGGCACCCTCGGAGAACCGTTGAAACAATGCTCAGATCTTACACATAAAGCAAGCTAGCGGGCTTGCGTACTCACACACACATATAAATTAAAACTTTATGATCTCATAACTTAGAAGGAGGCAGGTGGAAGTAATTTCTCCCCAAGTCAGTAATCTGTTTTCAGGATTAATTTAGAAGATCAGATAGAGGCAAACAACAACAAAAAAAAACTCCTGGGAAGGAAGTAAAATGCAGGTCTCCTAATTACACCATGAGAATCCCTTTGGAGCCCATCTGCTTTGAGAAGTATCTATTCACACGGGTTTATTTTCCCCCTAACTTGAGACTTCGATACTTTTTTTAAATTCTGTAACCAAGGAACTTTTGTCAGGTTCTTCAGAATCAGAATCAGCTGCTCAGCAGCCACGACCGCCCGACGGCTGCAGGTCTTGTCCCTGCCGCAGTCCCGAGCACCCTGCACTCCAGGTTCAGGGCACAAGGCGGCATCTGAGGACAATGACCTCACTGAGCCTGGGCCCCTCCCTGGGGGAAACGGGCGGCCTTGTGTCTCTTCACAGAGGAACCACTGGGGCGTGACTGGTATGAAGGAGGTGGACATCTGTCAAGGTGTGTTGGCGACATTTAATATCGCCAGCCTGGTCTGAAGGGGGAAGAACAGTTGTCAGATGGGCTGCAACACCTGGCCTCTTGGCTGATGACAGGACGGGAAACTTCGGGCCTCGGAGAGCAAACTGACCGGAGACAAGGGGGCGAGAGGGAACACTTTCCCCTGAATGTGAAAACCAGAGCTGGGCAAGAACGGGACGTGCCTGCCTCCCTGAAAATGCCTTAACAAATCTTTTTTGTGAGAATGTCTTTCAAGCATCTCTAACACATTTTTTCCTTCCTCAAGTCCGATTCAAAATAAAAAATCACTTCCTCTAAGAAACTGTCCTTAACACTTGTCACTGGGACTCACTCCTCCTTTATCTCAGCATATTTTGCTTCTATTGCACATTACTGAGTTCATACTGTATTACTCTGTTTGTATTAATTTGATCTTCTCCAACTCCCTATTTATTCACTGTTGCATTCAGTTGGGGCCTGACCCCCAAAAGAATATACACTGCTAGAGGGCCAGGGGTACGGCTCCTATTCCTTACCAACATTCACCAAACTTGGAACCACGCTGTGAGTGACAGAGCTCTTAAAATTTAAATGTTTCTTCACAAATGATCTTGCCTTTCCCCAGAAAAAAGAAGCCTAGTGTATAAAAAGGTGCCTTTACTTTGTACTCTCCATTCTTATTCCTAACTCAGAAAAACCTTAATATAAACTTCTGAAATTGCAAATTCAGAAGTTCTTCTTCAAATGACGTGCGGATAATGAGATTTATACAGCCCTCCTCTCCCAGCAAGCCCCGCCGGGGCCCCAGGGACCGGTGGTCAGGTCCAGGACTTTGTTGATTCTACAGAGTCTGAGTGTTTTTTCTTTTCCCTCAGGAAGAAGTTGAGCTGTTGATTCTGTGATTTCTCTGCACGGGGGTGAGTGCTGGTTTTCAGGGTAAGCACCATGGGTTCATTAGCTGGGGCACCCTACAGTTCCCTGGTATCCCCTGCAGAGATGTGGAGACTTTAGGAGAGAATCGGGGTGTCCAACCCACGGCACACAGGCTGCATGGGGCCCAGGATGGCTATGAATGCGGTCCAACACAAAATTGTAAATTTACGTAAAACCTTTTTTTTGCTCATCCGTTTTCGTTAGTGTTTGTGTATTTAATGTGTGGCCCAGGAAAGCTCTTCTTCCCCCAGTGGGGCCCAGTGACGCCAGAAGGTTGGACGCCCCGCACGCGAAACTGTGAGCTATGGGTGGGCCTACAGAGGTGAGTATGCGATAAATGTACTGATCTGTAGGTAACTGTTCTGGTTTTAGGGAAACCTGGGGAAAGTGTGGTTGGCCACCAATCAAATAAGTCACCCCTGCCCAACATCCTGATCGATACCTGTAGGAGGAGACCAAAATCCCCAGTGGCAAGTGTCCTGCCATCAGGAGGACCGAGCCCCTGGCTCCATGCCTTTTAATCCACACTGGCTCTCCAGGGCCACTCGAGCAGGGGCCCCATTGGTTCTTCCCACTGAGCAGCATTAGGGGATCAGCCCGCAGCCTCTCTTCCAGGTGTGGCCCACCACCCTCTTGCTCCTCAGGGACATGTCTCTACCATGACCGGCACAGAGCATGTAAAATCGTCCTGGCTCTACTTGTCCTGGCCGGCCCTTGGGATAACAATGCAAGGATCACGTGGGAAAAGTGACCAGGAAAAGGCATTGGGGCTGAGGGTGGGGTGCAGATCATAAAACTCTAGGAACCTTATGAGGATCTAGTAGCATGAGGTCTGAGGTTGGAGAAACCACGAGGCCCCTTGTCAGCTATGGGACCCTTGTAATGTCAGTAAACCTACTGGAGCCTCGTTCCTTCATCCCGCGGTGGGGATGGGGCAGGGCGATGGCGGACTAGCGCAGGCTGGTGACCTAGGACGTGCTCAGCACTGTGATGGCTCTTCTGCTGTGGAACTTAAATTCAGCAACGTTTTTACTTACAGCACTTTACAGTGACTAGGAATCAGGAAGTGCTCAATGAATGTCTTACGCACAAAAAAGAAATTCAGACAGTGGTCTTAGGCCTGACCCCTTTACTGAGATGGTCCGTGTAATAATGTCCAGGGCCTGAACTGCCCCTGCCCCTGAACTGCCCACCTGCTAGCACTCCCAGTGTAGGCAACACAGAGGCGGGGATCCAGGGCAGCCCACGGGCCCTCTCTTCTCACCTAAGCTTGCCAGGACCTTTCCTTTCTCAGAACTCCATAAAACTTACACAGTTCATAGAACTTAGCTAGCAGAAATACAACCTATTTTCTCCCCACCCAGATTATATACAATCGGTAGCAGTGCTTCTGATATTTTTAAAAATATGGCACTCATACAAAAGGGTTAACAGACAAGACTTGTAGCCAAATACATGGGTTTACTTGGTTTTCCACCGAAGGACACCTAGCAGCCCTTTTGGTCTCTTTGAAGCTCTTTCATGATTCTCCCTACCCGGGCTCTGCTGGGAGCTCAGAGCCTGAACGGATCCGTGTCTGGGTCCCCCCACCTCCGCCCTTGGTAATGCGTCCAGCAGGTTTTCCAGTTTTCACACAGTATGCAGCAGTGTCGGGCACATAACGCCTGACACCGACATGTACTGGACGGACGGACTTCACAGAATAGGAAAGTGGAGAAAAGTACTCCTGCACATTCACGAAGCGTACCTCGGATAGTTCGTGCAATACTGGGTGTAAATGTGGAACTCTTCACTCTGCAAGGAAGCAAAAGAGACTTTTATAGGCAAAAAAGCAGAGATAGCAACATTAATTTTAAAGCAATAAAAAGACACAGCATCCGGGCTTTAAATTTGTCTCTCTGATAACATGAGCCTGTCTCCTGAGCCTGTGTGGCAATCATTTGTGCCGTTTTATCTGTCTTGTGTTATATCTAGAATCCACATACGCCTGAACTCATTAAGCTCAGTAAGAGTTTAATAAACACTTATTGAGCATCTGCCGTATTAGGTAAATTCAAAGGTAAATACGAAGAGGAAGGAAGTAACGTTTCTGCCCAGGTGCTCATAGTCCTTTGGTAGATTTGCAGTGTGGAGGAGAGATATAAGCAGATAATCTACATGCCATGTGATAAGAACGTGGTAGAAGCATGTGCAGGGCCCAAGGAAGCTGCTCTATGTGCCTGCAGGTCCCTCCTTGCACAGTCACGAAGCGTGCCTTGGACATTTTGTGCAATACTGGGTGTGATGTGCACCTCCTCACCCGGCAAGGACACAGAGTGCTCCTGACCTGACCTAGAGGCTCCAGGAGCTGCCTTGTTTCCTGGTGCAGCAAGAAGTCCCAGACCGTCCTGCCGGTTGCCCTCCCACGCTCATTCTTCCCGTAGCCCCGGCTCCCTTTGGTAAGATCAGCATTTGGAAACCACAGTGTGAGCGGCAGGGATGCTCTTGCTGCTGGGTTAATGGTTAGTTCTAGGCCTTTTCAGTGGACAGAGTTAGAAAAATGGTGTTTTTTTAAAGATAAAAGGTATCCTTTAGCTCATACTAATACTTGCAATTCAGATTCACGACTACAGCATTTTTATTAGCGTTATTCTTACCCTGTATTTTCTTCTGCCTACCAATCCCTGTCCTCAAAGACACTAACATAAATACTCATTTGCTTTATCCCACAATACATTCAATAATTTCAGGGTAAAATACCAACACCAGCATAGGTGATATCATTACAGAAAATGGTCAAGGGTGCATTTGTTGAATGTTGTCTATAGCGTAGGTTTTAATCAGTTGAAATTTCCTCTGCGTGATTATATCACAAACTGGAGACACAATTAGGCTCGTTCCACTTTGTTTTCAATTTTTGGAGACTGTTTAAACTTTAATTTTGCTTTGTAATTATGTAAAATATGTCCATGGTTTCAAAGTCAACTCTACAAGGAAATGCATAGGCAAAGAAGTCTAGCTTCTATTCCTTTCCATTCTAGTTTATTTTCTCTCTTCCCCTATAAGATGCCAATATTTAATTGTACAACTTCTTTTTTTTAAATACACATTAAATACAGGCATATCCTCCCTGATTCCTAGATAAATAGAAACAAACCACGCCAATGACTTGCAAACTTGAGTGTGTTTCAGAATCTCCTGAGGGCCCATTAAAACACGGATACTGGGTAGCAAGCACCCCATAGTTTCTGATTTAGTAGGGCTGGGGTGGATCCTGAGAATTTGCTTTCAGACAAGCTTCTAGATGGGGCTGGTCCAGAGACCACATTTTGAGAACCATAGCACTATACATACTTTTATTCCTTCCCTTGGCATACCCTGCCCCTCCCTAGTATATATAGAGATATTCTTAATTTGCTTTTATTGCTTCCTAGCACTCTATTATGTGTTTACTCAACTAGCTTCTTGTTTATGAACATTTGGGTTGTTCTATGTATTTCTATACATATATATGTATACATAGATACGTGTTCCTATAAATTGTATATATCTATACATTACAACAATTATTACTACAACAGATAGCATCCCACATATTGAATTTTTGTCACTGTATCTTTGGAGCAGATTTCTGGAAGTATGATGGTTGGATTAAAGGGTGCATTCACATGTGGTTTTGCGAAATAGAGCCAAATTGTCCTCTAATGGGCCTGTGCCATTTTGTTTTCCTGTAATTGTGTGAGTACCTGTTTCTCCATGGCTTCGCCCATTTAGAAGGCTGCCAAACTTTCAAGCATAGTACTGTAAAAAAATCCAAATGAATTGCCAACTTCTAAAAGATAGGTAATAAATATATCTTGATTTCTGGTTTCTCCAGAAAAAGCAGTAGCTCCACTGGTCCTGGGCCCACCCGTGACACTGATGTCCCCATGAGACCAGGCAAGCACCCAGAGGGCTGCAGCCTCCCAATTGTGCACCGTGCCCACTGGCTGAGCTCCTGAGCACACTGGGGTGGCCAGCCTGACTCCGTGGACAAGAAAAGCAGAGTCACTTGCCCAAGGTCATCTAGCAAATTAATGTCAGGCTGGAGATTTTCTCTGCATTTGCGCACACACTCTCTTGTTTCTTGCTTCTTTCCTGCTTCCTGCTACACTCAACTTGGCATTAAACAGTACCAGGTTGTCTTTCCTAATTTTTGAGAAGTTTAAGGTCATTTAAAATACCACACTTAAAAACAGTGACCTCAATGGAAATGTCTAAATTACATCCTATATTTGACCTGTATAGACTTGTCCCTAATCAAGCCTCAAGACTTCTGGGCAACTGCGAATTCCTGTGCATTTTGTGACACCGTGACTCTAGCCCTATATTAAAGCTGAGGGATTTGAGTCAAATTGGCTTATATTTTAATATAGAATCAAATTTATATGTGAACTTAGATCTGTATGATCTGTCA
Organism: Micronycteris hirsuta; assembly: GCA_004026765.1. Classification (NCBI taxonomy): domain Eukaryota; kingdom Metazoa; phylum Chordata; class Mammalia; order Chiroptera; family Phyllostomidae; genus Micronycteris; species Micronycteris hirsuta. The sequence continues at coordinate 9,413 of PVJI01028647.1, forward strand.
ACATTCCAAACAACAGCTTTACACAAAAATCAACCTTTCCTAGTTAGTTAATCCTTAAATGCCTATTGATATTTGCCTCCCCAAATCCTTTTCAGAAGTATTTAGGGGAAAAGAAGGCAATGATAAAAATAAATATTTCCTTCTGGTTATTCAACTCCCTAAAATGGCAATGAGAGATGATATAGAAATGAGACACTTCATTATGAAAAAACAAAAGTATAAGGTAGTCAGGGCTGTCCAGCTGAGCACATAGGGTGCTCAAATGTCTACTGAATCAATCACCACTCACATACACACACATATATACACACTCACTGTCCTGAGATGTTTCCCTGGACACTATGAGAAAGGTTTAACATGCAAAGAGCACATGGATAAGGAAACGCTGCCCTGACGTGAATATGGGCAATCAGCACTTCCTGAGGATGCTTTCCGACTAAGTGCATGTCTGGGCCCTGGAGGGAGAAAGGCCCCCGGGGGCAGGGGAGGCCATGTGTCAAGGGAAAGGAGGAGGTCAACAAGGGGAGCTTGGGCCTCTGAAGACAAACTTTGTCTCCTTGCTCAGTGTCGCCCAGGGTCAGCCCAGGTGACAGTCAAGGGGTAGAAATGAGGGTGGAGGTAAAGGCAGGAAACAGAGGGAAACCTGCTGCAGGTGTTTCTCAAGCCCTAGGAGCAAACAAAGGCTCAGCTGGGAGGCTGCTTGGCCTGCCCAGTGGGGACCTTTGTCTCTGTCCCTCCTGCCCATGCCCTGTGTGCGCCTGCTCTTTCATGAGCGGCAGGTCAGAGGGCCGCCCTGTACTCTCCCGCTGTCAGTAAGGATTTCTGGAACCTCCACAGACCACAAGAGCAAGGTCAGGGTGAATCTCTGTAGGCCCCAGTGATTCAGATAAAAGCCCAAGTCAACCGCCAGCTTTCCTTCTTTCATTAATCGCCTGTCAATTAATGCAATTTTCCATTCCTCCCCAGAGTGGGGCAGCTGGTTGTCTCAGCAGATGTGCCATCTTCTGAATTTCGGGGTGCTGAGTGAAAAGCAGGCTGCGCCTGAACCAAACACTCCCTCACCGTTGCCTGCTTCCTCGGGAAAGTGTGGAGTGCCGAAAGTCAGTCTTCTAATTAAACTTGGCAGTATTACAATGAAAAATAAGATTTGGGAGTTGGCAACACAGCACATAAACAAACTTTTATGTGAATAATTAAGCCAGAGCTAAGCATATGCTGGACCGTCTTTAATCAACTTGTGATTACAGTTACCAGTAAAAGCCCGAACGTTTCCAAAAGCCTCTGTGTTGTTTACGTGCTGTGGTTATTTTAACATATCTTCTTTGATATACTTGGCATATCTTTTGACCCATTTCTCCTGCTTTCATTTTCCCTCACTTTTTCAAACTCCTACCCTTCAGGAGGATTAATTATGACATAGGCAACTTGGGAAAAGAACCATATGCAATCCTGTGAGCACAACCATTTCACAACTTCACACACCCACACCTGCCCACAAAGTCAGGAGTGTTTTATACACACGGCCATCAACTGCCTGTAGGAAGCCACGCTCAGTAAAACCCAGAGTGTGATGTTTGGGTCCAAAACCAATGGATGGATCTACAGCCGTCACAAATGACCCTGCAGGACACCTGGTCCAGAGCTAGGGCAGCCTGGGAAGACAGTTCCGAGAGGTGGGATTGCAAAGGACTCTGGAGCTGGAAATGAGGTGCTAATTCTCAGTTGATCCCAAAGTATCATCATAAGCTGTGCTTAAGCCTTTGTATAGGTGAAGCCACAACTGCAGATATCACACATACTTTTGCTGCAAAATAATTTCTGCTAGAGGTTTTCATAACAAAAACTATTGACTTATTCAGAGAAACTTTGGATAGGATTCGTATATAGTGGGTAGCATTTCCCAAAAGTAATGCTGTGAAGGATTGCCTTGTATATTTCTGAATTCTATCTCCTATCCCAGCACAGAGTACAAACCGACTGCTATGGAAGCTTTAAAAGTTGAATCTTTTCCTTGTATTTTTCTAAACCATCAATGCGGCTTAAGAAAAATAAGCATGCATTTTTAAGATGTAAGAGAATAAATCTCCTTCTCTTTATCCCCTAACATAAATGTCAATTATATAGCCTAGGCTACTACCATACATATTATATATAAAATACCGATAGACTAACTAGTCTAGTGGTATTTTATTTTTCTAACATTCTTCTATTCCAGCTTTCCCCAAATTTAAAGGTGTTTTTTTTTTTTCCCCTAGGAAAGATGAGTAACATCATTCAGTTACTATGTGAATTCCAGGAAAACTACTAAGTTAGTATTTCCTAACTCACTGGGGACACTAACAGTATTTATTGTTTCCTTGCTGATAAAAAAAGAAAAGAAAGAATGAAACCACAGTGAGAGAGATTAGTGGCCAGCTTCACCCAGTGTGGAACAAACACGTCATTCTAACTTGACAGGGAACACAATCTGTACTCTGCGTCTGGCTTGGCTGGCCCAGAGCAACGAACCCTCTTACCTTGGACACAAAACACTCAGCTATGGCCACAGGGTCATTTTCGCAGTTCTCCAGATCTTGCAGAAGTTCACTAATAAAGAAAATAAAAGAAAATATCAGACCGTAGTCTTATGGTTGAAGACATTTTATATAACTTAGAAGTTTAAACATTTGTATGGCTTTTACGAGGAACCATTTAATTGGGTAACTGAGAGCCTATTGTCATTACATTCACGGTTTAGATAAGGGACTTGCCCAAGGTCACGGCGGAGTAAGAATTTAAACACTGGTCGGATCTGTGACTCCTTCACCCAGAGAGAAGCTCTGACTAACATTAAGTCTTCTGGATGTCCTTCCTCGTTCGCACACAGGGTTTGGCCCCTGGTCTCCTGGAGCTTGGGATCCACTGGAAGGGTCAGACATTCCGTGAAAAATCACACTAACACATATCAAATTTTAAACAAAGCTAGTGCTGTACAGGAAAGATATGTTAGGGCCCTGACTGGTGTGGCTCAGTGCACTGAGTGTTGGCCTATGAACCAAAGGGTCACTGGTTCGATTCCCAGTCAGGGCATATGCCTGGGTTGTGGGCCAGGTCCCCAGTGCGGGGCATGTGAGAGGCAACCACACACTGATGTCTCTCTCCCTCTCTTCCCCTCTGTCTAAAAATAAATAAATAAAATCTTTAAAAAAGATATATTAGGGAAGAAAATGTGTTTTCATAGATGTAAATCTATATTATTTTATAATGATTATTTGAAGTGACTACACCATATTTCATTGGGCAGTCATAGCATAATTAATTTAACTAATTTCCTACTGCTGGGCAAAATTCTACAAATGGGATTGCTGGGTCAAAGGGCATTCTCAGTGCCAACGCATTTCCAAATTGCACTTCATGTAAGTTGTATTGATATATATTTTACTATGTTAAGTGTTTTTTTAGTTAGCTGTGCATGACATATTTTGATAAAAAACTTAAAGAGCGCTGCATTCTGTTTCCCTCTTTTGATTGTCTCTCTCTAGGAGAATCTTCGGCTGTAGCTGTTTTGGCTGTTTCGATGTTTCTAAATAGGCCGACAGTGCATCTTTGTTACTTTTCAGTCTCGCATATTCTGACTTCTGAATTTCCCCAGACCTACCTTCCTCCCATCTTCTCAATGAGTTGTTACAAAATTTGATTAAAGGCAGAGCTTGCATTTTAAGTATTATTCTCAGCCGAGCCCCGCAGTATACCATAATTACATTTCCTTTCGTGTTCAACCATGCTTTCCCTGCATTTAAAATGATTTCTTTGTGTGTGTGTGTGCTTTGTATCAAAGTACACACCACGAGTTTATTCTCCAACTGTGCCCTGGAAGTGTAAGTGTCGTCTCACCGTGTGCAAACATCAGACTGTGCACTGGTTGCGCTCTTGCCTGGTGACCTCCCTCTGTGTCCTTCCACTCCCCCCAGCCCCCACCCCCAAACAGGCTGCCCTCCCGGCCTGCGGGGTTCTCTCTCCAGCACTGACCTGGTGATGCCCTCACCTGGCTCCTGTGTTGGAAACTTGGTTTCTTAGATACCCTTTCAGATGGACTTCCTCCTTTGGGAGATCAGCGCACCCTGCAGCTTTCTGAGCAGGGGTCACAGGTGGTAAATTTTCTGAGACTCTTTCTATTTCAAAATGTTCTCCCTTCACACGTGGCTGATTATGTCAGCGGAGAGAGAATTCTTGGTTGGAAGTCATTTTTCATGAGTATTCAGGTAACTATCAGTTGCCTCGTGAACTCTGATGAATGATTAGGTGGCCTGTTGCTCTGTTCTGGGAGCTGTTAGAGTTTTCTCTTTGTTAGCATAGTTCTGAAATCCTGTGATGACTGGCTTTGGGGTGGGGTCTTTTTCATGAACAGAGCCAATTTGAATATTTGGTAAATATTCCTGAACATCAGTTCTCAAAGTGAACCCAAGGGTCCTGAGCCGGGTTCAGGAGGTCCAGAGGGTCACTGCTTTCATAAAAATACTCTGCCCCTACGCTCTCGTTCTCTCGGGAGAGAACAGTGGACCTCTCCAGAGCCCAGAGGACCTGGAACAGAGGGAAAGCAGAAGCAGATATGAGAATGCTGCGGTCTTCTAGGAGCTCGGACAGTACACAGGTTTGCAAAAATGTAAAACAATACCAACACGCCAAGAATGTTAGTGAGAAAGGTAGTAAAATTAGTTTTCTAAAAATCTGTGGGTTTCTTATTGTTATTGTTGAATACACTGATATTTTAGCAATTCCTCAGTTTTCATTGCTATCATAAACCATAAACAGAAAAAGCTCTTTGGGTCCTCCGCACTTTTTCAGCGTGTTCTGACCCTGGGGCCCCAAAGCGGGGCACCTCTCCGTCTCTGAAGATGGCTTTGATGTGTTCCCTCCGTCTTCTCTTCTCTCTCTTTTTGAAGCTCCTGTTATTCACATTTTCGATCTCCTATTTTCTCTCTTCTTGCTTATTGTTCTGTTTTGGGGGACACTTCAGCTTTATTTTCCCTCCCATTTTATTGAATTCTTTCATTTTTCATGTCCTATTTTTCATTTCCAAGTGTTTTTTTGTTTGTTTGTTTTTTTTTAAAGTAAGCTCTTTAGATGTTTCTCTTCTTCCTTTATGGGTGTAAAATCTTTTATCTCTAAGGATGACGTTGCTGTTATTATTTTGGCCTTTTCTTTCCTGCTCCTTGGTTGTGGCCGAGCTCCCTTTTCTCTGAATATTCTGGCTTCTATCTTTCCTGTTAGAGGCTCACCCCAAATGTCTGGGCATCTTCACTTGTCCTTTTCTATTTGAAGGGGAGACACCACAGAGCCGACCATATACTCTGCAGAGGTTCGGCTTGTCACGGGAGCTCCTCACTCCAAGGCCGCAGATCTCGAGATTTTGGTGTTAGAATCCTAAGAGTTCTTTATGTGGATTACATCTATCAATATTTTTCCACATTAAAAATTAAAAAGACTTTTAAAAATCAATCAACTTACTTCATAATAAATAGAAGTATATGTTAATCTAAATAACTTTCTGTGAAGGTTTTATAAAATAAAAAAAATTAGTGAGAAGAGCAGCATTGTTTTACATTTTTTGCAGATCTCTACTATCCACCTTGACCCAGATGGAGTCTCATACCTGCTTCTGCATTCAATATATTGCAGTCTGTCACTTTGGTTGAATATACAGAAAAAAGTCCGGCCTGACACACACATGTCATTAGAAAAGGGAGGAATATTTTAATGACCTTTCAGATAAGTGGGGATATTTTTCTTGGATATTACATTGACACTCAACAAATGACAGTTTTTTAGAGGTTTGTTGGAGTCTAAAACCATACCAATGTACTACACCCTGTTCCTCTAAAATCCATTGGTCTACCTTGCACTCTGAAAGGATCTTTGACCAAATGTATGCTTTCAGGATAGTCTCAATTTCAAACATTCTTTCCTAATATTCTTATAAAAGCAATCCCTCTGTAAGATTGTTTATAGTTTGGAAAATATGGTTCTGATATGTATATCAATATCTTTTATAGGAGCATCTGAGACCTTGCTCCCCAGCATATGTCATCAGTTTGGCTCAAATAAATTCATAAAAATTCAAAAAAAATCTTTATAGAAAGATGTGTATGATTAAACTAAAGGCAGTTGAAATCTAATCATTGGGACCTAAACACTGGATGGAGATAAAAGGATGAAGAAAAAGAAAAGCCAAAGAAGCAACATCTGGGGGCTCGTGTTTCCCATTACTGGAGGATGCAGTGCTTTGGATGCAGGTTTTGTGTCCAGGTCTTTCCATAGAAATCCTCTTTCTGAGCACTGCATCCTTTTGAGCAGAATCCTTCATGTTACTTCTCACAGCTTAACAGGAATACTCCTTGCCAATGTTCAGCTCCTTGTTTTCTAAACATTGTACCCATCAAGCTCCCTTTGGAGCTTTAATTCCATCTCCAGAGTTGACCTGCTGGCAGGAGGAAGTGTCTCAGGTGACCCACCCAGGCCCTAGGTAAAGCTCACAGGTAAATGCATGGCACTTATTGCTCAAGAGCCACAGATCTGGGAGGCTGCTCAGTAACAACCCCTAATTTTAAGGGGAGGAAACCATGGCTCATAAAAGGGAGGTGGCTTACCTTAGATCACACAGCTACTTACTAATGGCCACCCAGGACTGGGGTTGGTGTCAGGGCTCCAAATCCCAGTCCTGCACTCTATTATAAACACATCTCCTGAAAGGTTTGTTTCTTCATTGACCCAAGAAAGCTGAGGGCTACATTCTGCATCACAGTGTCTACAACACGTACCTGACTACGTGGGAGGCCTTGTTTGAGTCAGTTGGCCGGCTTTCCT
>PVJI01028648.1:0-16255 GCA_004026765.1 Micronycteris hirsuta
TTGGTGTCTTGGAAAGTTATAAAATAAGTGAATAACTAACATAAAATGCTCGTCATTGAAGTTGAGAAAGAGACCTCATTGGTCAGTCAATTGCTGTAGTATAAATATAGTACCCAAACTTTAATCAGTAAGCTTTGTTAGGCTGCTGAAAAGATTGTATTAAAGATAATTAGGGGGTTATTTAATTTACAGAAGTTTGAACATGGTGTACCTTTAAATAGCTTGTTTCGTTAGTTTCTTCAGTTTATTATATGCATTCAGGTCTGCATATAATATAAAGGAAGAAACAAATACCATGGGAAAGATTAAAAGGATATAAATTTGGAAAACTGTATAGCCAGTGTTTTTGTTTTATTTTTTAAATACTTAATTGATTTGGGTGTAAACAATATAGATATAATTGTCTTTAATTTCATTCTAAATACTGAGAGTAGGGCTTGAATGTGCCACTTATTTTTTATTATTAAATGTGGCCATTAAAACAGTTATTTGACTTTAGAGTGGCATGAATGTATTCTTAGAATATACAGATGGAAATTTTGAATGTCAGAGAACCTTTTAATAGGGTAATTTTGGGGACAGCAAATTAAATACTAATTTTCATGCTTCCCTAGAGTATATTTTCTGTGTGGAATTTTCTATCCAACAGCAGCGAGGAGTATAAAGCATTTACTCTTTCAAAAATTAAACAAAAAAATATAGTTTGATCTTTTGGTTTTTATGCCATTTAGACTTGACTGAAGAGGATAAATAGCAATTGTTAGAAATGGCATAATTCTTAGGTTTTCATGTCCTTTGTCTAACTTTCTTGATTTATCACTATATGTTGGTTCATTAAAGGATATTTAATTTACATCATCTATAAAACTTTGTAGTTTTATATTACAAATTTTTTATAACTTGGCTAATTACTTTTATAATAAAGAATATACTTACATAAAGTAAATTGTGCATGATAAAAGAAAAAGTACTCTAGCTTCTATAATCAGATTTCTTTACTTATGCTTTAGTAGATGAACTAGAAGTAGGAATTAAAGAGTTGGAGAGTATTTTTTGGGGCTTTCTGACAGGATACAAGAGTATTACTAAAATGTTGGTGAGGGAAAAAAATATAAACTGAGGCTTTTGAATACGTAATAGTAAACATTTGATGAAATACTGGATATTTGAGGAAAATTAGCAGTGCTAAAAAGAAGATTCATACTAAAACAAACAAAGCAGACAGCCCAGAAATCATAGTTAATGAAAATAAAAATAATAAACTGAAAGTTTTTGGTCAGAATTGAGGAAACATTGTATTGAGGAGCAGTGAAAAAAGTTGTAGATAATTAAAAATATAATTACCAACTGAAATCTCTATAGTCCAAAAACAATAGTAGATGCTAGAATCCAGAATGCTAAGTTGGCTCCAAAGCTGTTCTTAGAACATTTACTGACATAGAAGCTTGTATTTAAATTCATATGAGTTTGAGGGGGTAGATCTTTGTGCTTCCACTAGATGAGCAATTGAAATTGAGGCCTCTATATAAGGCCAAGGCTCATCAAAATCATGATGCAATGAAAGAGAGCTTAAAAAATTAAATTTAGCTTCTACCAGAGAACATAGGGGTTTTCTTCTCTTGGCATGGGGAGTTGACATTGAAAAGTCTCCTCCAAAAATTTGTGACCATAAGTCTGTCTTCATGTGGGTATGAGTTTCTAATTTTTACTTAACTATAGGCAGAGAAAATTATTTGAAAACAGTCAAATGTCTGTATTGCTACAGAGCACCTAACAGAAGCAAAAGTTAATACTCTTTAGGGGAATACACCTTCAGGGTAAGACTTTTATTATGCCCATTGATGAAGCCTGAATGAAATTATTTGAAGAAAATTGGCAATCATGAACAAAGAATAAGCAGGTAAAAACAAATAGCAAAATTAAATTTCTGTGACTATCAGATATTGAAATTATTAGATAACAGTATAGAATAATATACATGTATGAAATGCTTAAAGAAATGGGGATTAAAAGTGTGAGCAAGGAACAAAATGCTGTCAAGAAATACCAGGAACATCTAAAAAAGAACAGAATTTTCAAAAATTAAAAATACAATAATTGAAATTGAAAAACATTGAATGGCTTATAAGCTCAGCAGAAGAGAGAGATTTAATGAACTTGAAGATAGATCTTTAAAAAACAGATATAGAAATATGAAAGAGATATTTAGCAGCAAAAGAATAAATATGTCTAACTTATGTGAAATTGGAGTTCCAGAGGAGAATGAAGAAACTAATAACAGTCTATTTCCAAAGAAGGAATGATTGAGAATTTTCTAGAATTAAAAAATGTGAATCATTAGATTGATAAAACAGCAATTTTAGAGGTAGAAAAATAACTGGATAATATTGAAGACAAAGGGAACTTAAAGTAGCCAGAAATAGATTATTTTCTAAAATATGAAAATTAGATTGGTAGCAGACCTCAAAACTACAAAAATGAATGCCAAAAATCAGAAATCAGTCTTCAAATATTAAAAGAAAACAAATGTCATCCTACAAATGGTAACTAATAAAATCACTCAAAAACAAGGGTTTTTGAAACATTTTCAGGCAAACATGAGGTTGATAAAAATTTAAAGTCTGGCTGTACTGTGTTAGTGAGCATGTTTAACAATGAGAATCCTTAACCTAAAAAATTATAAACCACTTTTTTTTTACAGTAATTTGTCAATACCTACTAAGTTTCAGTGTGTATTTCCCCTATGACCTAGGAAATCTGTCATCTGTCTGTCTGTCTGTCTGTCTGTCTATCTATCTATCTATCTTCCTACCTACCTACCTACCTATCTAATCTATCTAATCTATCTAATGTTTGTGTGGAAACATATATACCTTAGTTTGTTGATCTGTTTTGACCATGACATAGCTGAAATCAAATTTTCAGAAAACAAAATTTACTACATGTAGTATACTTAGATCTATCTCTGTGCCTTACCGCTTTTTTCATTTTCTTCCTTTCTCCATTCACTCCTCACCATTCACTGTCTCTCTTTTTCAAAAGCTGTTTGTGACCTTGACTCACTAATGGGCTTTTTTTATTGATGGGTTATGAAATGTAGTTTCACTGCCTTAAAGAAACTTACACGTAAGTGCAAACGAGACAGGGATAAGGATTTCATAAGAATATCATTTGAAACAATGAAGAACTGGAAGCAATCTTAAGCACTAATAAATGGAGACTGGGTAAAAAAAACCCCTAGCATATACATATAAGGATTTTTAATTATAAGTCACAATAAATCAGTTAATTACAATACCCATATTCAATGGATACACTTAAAAATATAATCCTTGTATAGAAAGAAAGGTGCAAAAGAATATATAAAATATGATACTTAAATGAAGCTTAAAATACAAAGTCTTACTATATTTAGCTATATAGATATACACAGATATAAAAATACATAAAGAAATCCATGGAAATAATAGACAACAAACTTATACTATCTCTGGGAGGGAAAGAAAAGTATTTCTGTTGTCTAGATACACATATATTTTAAAGTAGGATGGTAGATACCACCCTAATATTAAGTATTTATTAAATAATATCTTACCTTCCTTTGTATGCCTAAAATATTTTATAATAAGTATTTTGAAAAGAGAGACTACTGACAGTGAAATTGATATTTCTCTCAAACAAAAGAGCAAAAAGAATTGAACATTATGAGAGAAAGTTTGAGACCTACCAAGTAGATTCAGGAGATCAGTATCTGTGAAATAGGAATTCGGAAAGTAAAAAATAAGTCCACATTGGGAAGCAGTAGAGAATAAAATGGTAGAATAAGCTTTTCTTGGGATGAAGAATGCCATCAAATAACATATACTGAAATCAAGTTTCTGTTAAAATTAGATACTGTAAAAATTCTGAATTCCAAAGGTGAAAAGAAAATCATTTCCAAATAGACTAAACAGGCTTACCCTAATAGAAAAAAGAATCATATTGGCCTCTGATGATTCTTAGGTAGCACTGGATACTAAGAAACAGTGGGAATTGCCTATAGGATTCTGAGATAAAAGTGTTATGATCCTAAAGTTCTGTATGAAGCAAAAACTATTTTTCAGGTACCAAGGCAAAGTACGTATTTGTTCCAAAGGACTGGACTATTACACTTGTAGACTTAAATAAATATATTATTTGGAAGTACTTAAGCAAAATGAAATGAATCAGAATAAAGAATTCTGGACTCAGAAAAGGAAAGGTACAGGCATATCTTACAGATATCATGGGTGTGATTCCAGACTACTGAATAAAGTGAGTATCTGAATGAACTGAGTTGCAATTAGTTTGCTTGTGAAGGGTCATGCTTTCAATATGTAAAAAAGCACATATTTGAAGCACAATAAAATGAAGCCCAACTAAACAAGATGCACCTATGTGTGTTGACAAACAAAAGCAAACAACTAAAACTCAATATATCAGTGAAACTTATAGTTAAGTCTAAAATATTGTTAATAATGTACTTTGAAGTATAATTTTATTTAAGAGAAAATATTCCTAATAAAATGAAAGAGAAAGAAATGGGAACTAGGACATGAATTTTATATGGCTTAATAATAAACTATAGGCTAGCAGGTGAGTGTGGTGAAATGGGGGAAGTAAAATATGCTATGCAAAAATTTCTACTTATAAGAGTGGATACTTCTTACTTCTTGATATTTTTGAAGATATATAGGTGGAAATATATGTTAAAAATTTGAAGAGACTTTTGTTAAAAGATGGCAAAGATGAGCTCTCCCAACTTTCTCCATTTGCATTTGAAATGACTAAATGTGTTCTTTAAAAAAATTAGGCTGAAAATTTTTTTAAAATGTATTTTTAAATTAGGCCTACCTGTAAGTTTTTTAAAAAATCTTGTTGTATTGGGCAACAAGAAAGGGTAACATTGGTATTGCAGATTTTGGGGAGTTCTATGAAGGTACAGAGCAGATGGAATGAGAGGAGCACAGAAACAAGAAGAGAGAAAGACACAATTGAAAGTGAAGTTTTTCCTCACTGGACTTTAGGGGACTCCATTTGTGTTGTTGACATTTCAAAGATTTGGAGTGGTCTGTAGGGTAATCATCAGAGCAATTAAAACCGCGCCCCCCCTCCCCCCGCCACTGTCTGTATCAGTGGGGGTTCCCCCTTCCTCATTTGTACAGAATGATTGCGTTGTGGGTATAGTATTTGTCTCTAGGATAGAGTAGTGGCTTTTGTTCTCAGATAATGATTTTGGAGAAAGCTTCTGGTAATGTGTGATGGGGTTGGAAAGAGTATCAGAACAGAGCCTGAGGACTCTACCAAGACACAGTTAGAGGCGAAGGAGAGGGAAAGAGAACATGGTGTTCTGCACATGCATTAAAATACTCCACCCCAAAAGTAGAGTCTTCCTAATGTTGGCAGTCTTGGGGGGTTCCCGCCTACAACTGCTTTATGACCACACATTGTAAAATAAAGCATGCCGCTTGTACTACATCTACCCACATTCATCCTGAAATTGGCTCTCATTCAGGAAGATGGCTTCAGAGAGGTACAGACTGATAGACTGACTGGAGAAAACTAGGTCATTTAGATATCTCTAGAACACCATTAATAAATTTGGAATATGAAGGATCATCAGAAAACCAGCAATACTAATAGAGTAAAAGCTAAGAGAAAAACACCCCTGGAGAATAGGGATGATGCAAGCAGTAGATGGAACATAAATGTAGTTTTTGTAGGCCATCATTAAATGTTTATTGACTTAGAAAAGAAATAGAAATGGCTTAGAAAATGTAAACATGCTCAACTTCACTAATTTTAAAAGAAATTCAATTTTAAACTACAAAAGATGCCATATTTTAGAATAAACAATTTGATAAGTAGATGGTAATGGTGAGGAAACCAACACTTTCTCATAAATGTAATTTGTATCTTCAAAGAGATTTAAGAGGATAAAACAGCTGAAAAAATGAATGAGGCTCTTCTGAAAGAAGCAATCTATAGAGTTGTCAGAAACAAAAATCTGATTGTTAAAAAAAGTTAAAAGTAAGGGCTGAAAACTGAATTAATGGTTTAGAAGGAAAGTTGGGGAAACATCCCATAACCTAAAGATAAAAAAAATGAAGATCGAAAATATGAGCAAATATTACATCACATGGGGCATGAAACCAAGTATTTTCACTTTCAGAGGAGATAGGAGGGGAGAGAATGATCAAAGAAGTAGTAGAACACAGTGCCTGGATGCAAGGGAGTGTTATAAGAATATTTGAAAAGATGAGTGAGATCAGTATGTATTATGTGAAAGGATGGTCAAGATATATTAAAAAAAAGTTGTAAGAACAGTATATTTGCGGTCAGAAATATAAGCATGTTCAAATATGCACAAGAAAGATGATAGGACATGAAAAGTGGTTTTCTTAAAACTATTTCATTAGGAGCATATTTTTATTTAAAAAATGAAGCACTAAAAGTTATGTTGGAGTGGAGGGGAGGAGAGCAATGTGATGGTAGAGTGATTACTTAAGCCACTTCAATTTACACAGTCTCAAGTCTGGTTTTCTTTGTAACATATACTTTTCTTTTACTTCTTAGCTATCATCTCCTTCACTCACTGTTCCTCGGCCCTCATGGAAGGGTATTCACACACTTCTCTTAATTTTCTTTTTGACTCAGACTATCAGAACAGGAGTCAATCTATTTTCTTCATTTTCATATGGATTTTACAAGAGATGATACATATGTGGAGAATACCTTAAAGGAAGGATATCTTCTGGGTATTGCTTTATTAATAAAAGGGTAATATCAACCCAACATCTTTTGTAGAATGAGCCAGGATGTAAATAAATTAAAATAATCAATAGCAAAGTGAAAAATAGAGTGTCATATTCAAGATTTTGAAGTATATTCTGATGGAATTTTTTGGGGTTGAGAGTAGAAATTGCTCAGAATCAGAATACTAATGTGTAGTATAATCACGGAGGTGTGAAGTGGTATTCTGGACCATCTAAAAGGCGCCATCCCTTTTTTGAGGAGATGGATATGTTCCTTAATCTCAATATGCCACATCTACTATAAACTTCTGAACCCTCCACCATCATTCAGGATGCATCTCTAATGGTTGAAGAAGAAGTGGAGGACAACATGGAGTGAGTGCCTGAGGATCCTTGCCTGGGACAATTTATGGGAAGACAAATCTTACAGGTATTCCTCCTCTTATATATTTTACTTGGTTGTTATGTTTTGGTTAGATAAAATAATTGTTTTTCTGGAAGGAATGGGGAGTGGTTAGTGGAGATGGGAGATGGGAGGGTTGAAGTGGAGTCATCTTTTGTAAGTGTGTTAAAACAATTAGGAAAGAATACTAGCATCTTTTTGTATTTCTTTTTTGGCTCTTGCACAAATTTGCTTCATAAAAAGGAAGTCGTATCAGAGTTCTAGAATCACAGACTCACTTCTATGGTAATGAGATTCATAAGGAACATTTTGGTACATAGCATATAAAGACATAATAGTGTTAGCTAATAGCATTAGCAGCAACTTTTAGAAGCCAGTGGAAAGTGTTTAGATCTGTGAACTATATTGAATTTTAAATATTTTGGATAAATGTTTAAGCATTTTATTTGTAATTATCTTGATAATGATCTCTTCTTTGGTTGTGTTAATTGGTTATTTAACCATTTGACACTGACTTCTCAAGCATGAAAATGTTTAACACTGCTAGCAGTTCAATTGTTAATTAACTGGAGCTCTTTAAGTGTTAAATTCTTGTTTTTTTCTCTGGAATAGCAGAGTCATGCCAAGAGCTCAGTGAATGGCTTCCAAGATAGCTTTAGTCTCAGTGCAGCTTAAAAATATTGTACAAAGATTTTTCTCTTCAAACCATATGTCAGGGAACTATGTAGAGATTTTCTACATAGATAGTTACTGAAGTTTTAGAAATGGTAAATTCAGTTGTGTTTCTGAAAATTTATAATTCCGCTGTGCTTTTTAAATGATAATTTAAGAAGTATGCATGAGTAAGTGGGGGAAAGTCATGTTTGAACACTTGAAGCACTTGGGAAATATACCTGTAACAAGTCAAGAAGACATGAACAAAAAATTGGCCAAGTGAGAGTATATCTGGTAAAGTTTTCTGTTTTTGTTTCAGTGAAAATGAGTGTTATTAGATAATTTGGTATCATTTTCTCTTCTTTTTTTTTTTCCTTCAGCTTGGTTACAAAGAAAAGAGCTCTTTTATTCCATCTTGTCTCCAATCCATTTTTATTGAAGAAAGATTCATTGAAGACTCCTTTGAGAAGAGTCTGTTTTGAAGAAGAAGAAAAAGGAAATACTGTTGAGACAAGAAGGCAAACAGACCAAAAGGGTGATAGAAAAATGTATTTTTGTTGTGTGTGTAACAGCAATGGGAATTCATAGAGTGAACTTGGAGAACTGAAAAAGAAGAAAAGTATGAAATGACTGGGTTTTGTGGGTCCTGATGAAAAAATATTGGCCATCTACTAACACTGAAAGACAGTTGATGCTTTAGTCCCAGGATTCTCTATCTCTGCAGTGTGTCGTTATCATAAACTCTTTTTACTTTCAGAACCATTCCTTTGTCTTCTGTGAGTGATTGGTACTCTTGCTTCTGTTTCAGCAGTTCTTCCAAGGATAAATGAAAATATATAGTGTCTGCCAAAACCCAAAAAGTACATTTTGTTTATTTATAATTAGAACTTTTCAAAGTACCCCTCTTGTTTTTTAAATTCTGTAGTGCTTAGAACCAACCATTGTAGAGGCTTTTGGTCAATAAATATTATATTTTCAAGATGAAGTATAATCATATTCTGATCAGTTTTTTAAATTTAATATGTATGGAAAGCGTGATAAAACTGAGATTTTATTTTTTTACATTTAAATAATTGTGCTATTTATGGTATGTAATACAATTTGATGTTTTTGAGATTTTAACATCTTATTTCACTGTATGATAAAATAAAAAATTTAAAATAGTAAATATGTTGTAATATGTATACACATATTAGTTTTCTACAAGTAACAAATTTATCTCAATTATTGGAAATTTAAGTGTTTTATCTGTTTTATATGGGAAGCTTCTTATGGATTTGGCTGTGTGTGTTTTTTAAATTTAAATATTTGTTTAAAATTCTTTTTTAAAATATGTAATCAGATTCTACTAGTCAGCTTTGCTTTAAAAGACAAGAGGACTTTGTTTTTGAGCCTATATTTGGTTGTTTTAGTTCTCCAGGCTAATAATGTGAATTCTGAACTGTGTTCCTAATTCTTTAGTCTTTCCTTGTTTTAAGGACTTTAAGAACAGGTTGTGATCCATTTTGAACATATTATCTCAATTGTCAAGAATGTGGTTTCCTGAGCATTTCTCCAAAGAGGATTTCTTGATTGAAAGTCCTTCTCATACACTGGGTTCTTTCAGTGTCCTCTTATTATTCAGTGATTATAGACATATATGTAAGGGTGCGACTTTGTTTTAACGTGACATAGTCAATATACAAACATCTTTATCTCTGCATTGCTAGCAGTGACAAAAAGCTAGAAACACCTTTAATGTTCATCAAGAGGGAGAATGGTTGCAGTGCAGGAATATTGTGGAGCTCTTAAAAAATGGGTTCTTTGTGATGTTTTAGTAAGTGAGGAAAGCTAGTTATAAGTCACAGAGCATCTTATTTTTAAAAACGTGTTTTTATAAAGTGCATATATTTGAAATAAAGAAAAGTATAATTATTGCTATACGGAATGGAGGATAAAGAAGGAACAGGGATGATCTTTATTCCGTTTTCATAATTTTTATTATCACATTGGCTTCATTGGAAATGTTATTTTTATAATTTTTGAGGAAGAGTTTAAGAATTGTGGAAAAGTATTTAAATGCAATCTTATTGTATCTTATAACTTTATAGAATAACTTCATAGTTAGAGAAAAGTAAAATACTTATTGTGGGTCAGTGATATACATAATTTGCCATTACTGTGAAATAAATTAAGGTGCTGCAGCATCATTTATGATTCATAGGAACACAAAGATAGAAGCCATTTTTACCTGTAGGAGATAATGAGTCAGGGCTGGTATGCACATTTGAAATGTGGTCAAAATTCTTATTTTAGGAACTACTTTCAGTTTAACTTTCTTTCCTTAGACTCAGTGCTTTTGCATTTGAGATATTAAATTGCCCAACAAAATTTAATCGAGTTTTCTTGTATCCCTTCTCTCTTACCCCTTCTTTGAAAGGAGTAGGCAGAAGAGGAACATTCAGCAGTATAAAGAGGAAACAAATAAATGATATTTGAATGCTGTGCTGGAGAACACACTGACTAGAACCAGGCATTGTGGACCTGTTCTGATCAAAAATTGTCCAGATCTCTGTTTACTCAGCTGTAAGATAAGGAATTTGGACTCATAAATACAAAGGACTGTCCTGGAAATAGTATTTCATAAATAAAAAAATCCTTGTATAATAGAGATTTGAATAGATTTACCTTTTGGAGGGGTGAAGTATAAATACTGTCCAACCTTGTTCTTGACTATCTCCCATCTTAATAGTTAGGGTCTTGACTAAGTTTTTCATGGAAAAATATATCTCTGTTGTCAAACAAAACTTCAGTTCTCGACCTGACAACCCTTTCATGCTGATACCTGTGTGATCAGTAATGTGTCTCTGAGGTGAAAAACAAAGGCAAGAATGTGCGAGTGTGTTTCAGTTTACCACTAAACCTCCCATTGTTAACACTTCAGGAAATTGTGCCGTGGTTATTTTCCTGTTTCTTTTTTTTTTGTTTTTGTTGTTGTTATTGCTTCTTGTTTTTGTTGTTGTTTTTGCTTCTTGTTATTAAATACATAGAGTAATTCACCATGGGTCCTAAGAAGGTTAGTGATAGCAGCAAAGTGAAAAGGAAAAGCGTGAAAACAACAACAGAGCTTTAAAAAGAAGTAATTGCCAAATATAATAGAGGTGTTCACATGTCTGATCTGGTTACCTACTTTGGCATGGTGAATTGACGATTAGCACAATTTTAAAACATAAAGAGCCTATCAAGAGTGCTGATATTGCTAAAGGTTATGAAAGTGCCCACAAAACAATGATCACAGGCAATTGAAGAGGTAGAAAAATTGTTGATTTGGATAAATGAAAAGCAGTTTGCTGGTGATAGCATTTTGGAGGCAGTGATATGTGAGAAAGCGAAGATGCTGCATGATGATCTCCTGAAAGACTCCTCTGGAACTGCTGAAAGTGATTCATTTAAGAAAAGAAGTGGCATTCATAGTGTAATTAGGCATGGGGAGGCTGCCAGTTCTAACACACTAGCAGCTGATAATTTTCTGACAGAATTTCAAGAATACGTAGAGGCCGAGGGATCTGTTCCCCTACAAGTGTTCAGTTGTGATGAGACAGGCCTCTTCTGGAAGAAAATGCCAAAGAGGACCTACATGACACAAGAGAAGTCAATGCTAGGACACAAGCCAGTGAAGGACAGGCTTGACGTTATTGGTGTGGGAATGCGAGTGGGGACTTTAAATTGAAACCTCTACTCCCCTACCATTTTGAAAATCTGAGTTTTCAAGAAAAAATGTCATGAAAAACAAGTTGAATATGATGTGGAGGGCTAATAGTAAAGTTTGGGTGACCTAGCAATTTTTTATTGAGTTGATTCATGAAGTGTTTGCCCCAAGTGTGAAGAAAAATCTCTGGAAAAACAGTTGCCACTCAAGGAACTTGTAGTGGACAATGCTTCTGTCCTCCCTCCAGGCTTGGTGGCTGAGTTGGTGGGACTTCACCACTGTTTGATTCTTGCCACCTACCAATTCCTCTCATCCAGCCTGTGGACCAGCAGGTCATTTATAATTTTAAGAAACTCTATACAAAGGCACTGTTTGAGAGGTGTTTGGAGGTGACCTCTGAAACTAATCTGATGCTCAGGTAGTCCTGGAAGGAACATTTTAATATCCTTACCTGCTTGAGGCTCATAGACAAAGCATGGGAGGAAGTGTCTTCTGGGACATGCAATCAGCTTGGAAGAAATTATGGCCTGAGTCTATGCTGAAAGAATTTGAAGGCTTTGAGGATGAGCCTGTGTCTGTTGCGGAGAATATTTTGTCTCTGGGCAAGTCCATGGGCTTGGAGGTGGATAATGAGGAGGAGGAGGAGTAGATAGAAGACTACCACACTGAGCTGACCACCGAGGAACTCCAAGCCCTTCAGAGGGAACAGCAACAGACAGCAGCTGAAAATCTCTCTAAAAGGAGGAGGGAAAGGAGGATATTCCTACTTCACTAATTAAGGAAGTGCTTGGGAAATGGGGAGAAATGCAAAGTTTTATTGAGAAATATCACCCTGTCAAAGAAGTAGCAAACCATGTGATACTCAATGCAGTGTTTCACTTCAGGAGAGTGCTAAAATGCAGGCAAAACCAAAGATCATTGGATAGGTTTTTAGTGAGAGAGAAGCCCAGTGATCCTGAAGCAAGTTCTAGCGGAGCAGAGAGACAAAGGAGACCAACAACCCCAGAAGAATAACCACCTGACATTTTTATGGAAGGGGACTCCCAAACAGTAACATCTGCCCATCTTTTTATCCCCCACTCCATATTCAGTCAATAGCGCTCAACATTAAAGGTAAGTTCTAGTGTGTAGGTAAATTTTCATTTTTTACGGTATATTTCATTTGCTTTTTGTTAAATTTCCATTTTCATTTTATGTCCTTTTCTTATAATGTTATAGATTAAGTAGTACACTGGCATGTACTGTATATAAGAAAGGTTAAAATAGGGAATCATTTGGGGGTCTGGGATGGATTAATTCAATTTACATTATTTATGATGGAAGTAAATTATTCAGTTTTTGAACAGATTGCTTCTTGAA
Organism: Micronycteris hirsuta; assembly: GCA_004026765.1. Taxonomy (NCBI): domain Eukaryota; kingdom Metazoa; phylum Chordata; class Mammalia; order Chiroptera; family Phyllostomidae; genus Micronycteris; species Micronycteris hirsuta. The sequence goes on from PVJI01028648.1 coordinate 12,878, forward strand.
CAGCCTTCCAGGACAAATGAGTTTGAGAACTGAGGTACCACTGTATAGTGATACACGTGGATGTGAAGTTGGGCCTTACTTTGGACTACTAGAATATTAGAATATTTTTCTTTAGGACCAGGTTACTGCTGCATAAGGAAAATTATTATAGTAGCAAATATCTGTGGCTGTCTTAGGCTTGTACAGATAATATCTTGAGTTCATAGGTTGTCCATTTTAAAATATAGCAATATAAAATATAGCAAAGTGACAGGTAATAAATATACAAATGTCAGGAAATAGTTAGCTATTATAATATTGAAGAAAACAAAAGCCTTATACTTGTTTTGTATTTTGCTCATGGAGTTGTGTACTTAAAAAAAATTAACACAGTTTACTTGAGGAAGAAACATGTCTGTGGGATAGAGATGAATTTTTCCTATTAAACTTTTCACGGCAGTCATCGAAGCTAGTATTCACAGGCAGAGGCTTGCTTTTCGTTTTTGTCTTTGCTGACTCTTTTCCTCAGCTTGAATAATTATAAATTCCTCTGGTTTTCTTATTACTTGGTTATAAATTCAAATAAATTGTATTACCATATTTTTTCCTTTCAACTAGATTATCAAAGGTTTGTGAAACCCCATATTTTCTAAATTTCAAAGTTTCATACCATATTATAATTAAGTTTATAGTATATATTTGTGTACAGCATGAACTGTAAACTGATTTATGAGTTGTGGTTCTGTATTTGGCATCTATAAAATGTAAGTGGAAATTTAACAAAAAACAAATGAAATATACAGTAAAAATATTTCAAAAGACTTGGCTGTTATTTGGCTTTTATTATAATTTGTAGGATTATTATAGGTATTGAAAGAGACTACGTATGGAAACACTTTGAAAGTGAGCAAGATTATATAAACAAATTATTGTTTTATTCAGTGGTTAAAAAAGATTAGAGGGCATATTAGTATGTTCCTAAGGGCTGAAAATACTTTGCAAAAATACAATGCTGGATGCAGTTTTATGGTACAGTTTTATGAATAGCACTATTTCTGTTTTACTGAGGGGAAATTCAGATGATTTTACTAGCTGATTAATTGACTATCAGCATTGTACGGTGAGATACAGAAATATGTAAGATGTTAAATATTTAAGAAAAATATGAAAAATTTCTAATTCAATCAACAGATTTTCACAAATAGTTAAAACATTTTGTTATCTAAAGTGGCTCTGAAAATATCCAACATTATTTCAAAGTTGAGACCTCAGTATATGACTGTAAGGTATTAAAGTTTATTACACTTTCGTTTCTAACTCAAGTTGGCCAGAACTAAATTCGTTATCTTTGTTTCAAGACTGTTTATCTTTACCCATATTTTGGAGTTGTCTCAATTTATCATTTACTATCCAGGAATACCTACTTCTAGCAGGTCCTAAATTACTAAATTTTTTAATGCCTTTTTTTTTCTTGATACTTCTATTTCTGTCACCCCTGCCACTACCCAAGATCAGGGTCTAAACATGTTTTATTGGGGTTATAATGGCTCCCTCATAACTCATCCTCCTGTCTTGAAAGTCTTGCTGCAGCTCATCCATACCTTCTCGAAGCAAACTTTATAAAGGGAAATATGATCAAATTACTCTTTTGGCATTCTACCCTTTAAAAGTCCTTCTTTGACAAAGGTCTAAATTCATACAAAGGGTCTCTTTAGGAATTGGCAAGTACTTTGGAAGCACGTGACTGCAGTCCAGATCACTGCTCTGCCCTTATCACTGTGTGACCTCTATTAAGTTTACACTTCCTTAGGTTCCTCATTTATGAAAGGAAGTTGATTGTAATCACCTCCTTTGTAGGATTATTGTGGGGATTTTACATATGTGAGAGTGTTTAGTATTTTGGTTGGTCCATAGTGTTACCTTCTGTTGTAATTACTTTTCCAGCCTTATTGCTCTTCACTGTTGTTCTTCTGTATATAGGATCATCCAAAGTATTTTTTTTAAGTCAATTTTTTTTATCTTTTTAGAGGTCTGATTTTCAGGTGACATTAGTTAAAATTATACAGGTTTCAGGTGCACAGTTCTATATCATCTGTACATTGTATCGTGTGTTTACCACCCAAAGTCAGGTCTCTGTCCTTCACCATTTATCCTCTCATACCCCCCATCCCCTCTTCCACCTACCCTCGCCTCCCCCCAGTGTCCATGAGTTTTTTTCCCTTTTTTCTTTTTCTTTGCTCAATCTCTCCATCCACTCCACCCAGCCCTGATTCCCCACGACTGTCCACCTGTTCTCTATGATTCTGTCTCTGTATTTCTTTGTTCATTACATTCCACATGTGAGTGAAATCATACGGCATGTATCTTTCTCTGACTGGCTTATTTCACCCTAAGTTTTTTTACTTTATTGTAATTGACTGTTTATTTTTCTGTCTCTATCACTACATTCAAAGCTTATCTAGGGTAGATGAGCAGTCTCATTTTTCATTATAGTCCCTGTGCTTTGTATTACACTTGGTATTTTATATGCCCTCATTCAGTGTTAGCAGAACGAAAGAATTCTGGTAAGTCCTGAGAGATTGAAGTTTAATATACATAATGAAAAATTTTTCACCTTGGGTTCCCAAAGAACTTTTGTAAGCAGTGTTTTTTATTGGCTGTTATCTCTATTTCACCTAGCATGGTGATTACCAATTAGTAAAGTGCTCAATAAATTTTGAACTAATTGATAAATTTGAAATCAAAATTGTAATCTCAATATGGATGACCCAGTGGATACGGGCCATTGTTTCAGTAGAGATGCATTCAGTTTTCATAATCCACTTATACTGTAGTTGAAAAGAAGGAACTTCTGTAATGCACATCTCCTGAGCCTGGCAATCTCTTTTCTAAGCACTTACGTGAAAGTTTTTTTGTTTTGTTTTTTGGTTCTTTTCTGTGTGTCTTACCTCAATAAACTTTCATTTTGGTTCTTTTCCCTTAGCCAATGCAAAGGTGGCTTGGGATACTTCCTATCGGTGAAATGACTTGAGCCACTGATCAGTTGAGGAGATCTAAAAACGAAAAAGCAAATCACTGAAAAGTAAAAAGAAACTCCTTTTCCTTTCTATGTGTGAAAGACATAACATTATTTTTCAGTAGCCAGATAAAAGGGAATTACCATATTTTGCTGTGCATAATGCACACAGTTTTGCCCAAATTTTTGAGGGAAAAATAGATGTGCATTATACATGGGTATAATGCTTACTTATCATGGGTATAATAAGCCCATGTATAATGTGCACAAAAACATGGGTGTGTATTATACATTGCAAAATATGGTAGCTGATTTGCTGAATTACCAATTATATGTCATACTTAACTGTGGATCTTCTGTCTGAGCTGAATATCAGATACATT
>PVJI01028649.1:0-16244 GCA_004026765.1 Micronycteris hirsuta
GTTCCCCAAAACCAAGTTCATGTTTTGGATCATAAGTTTGGGCTACTTCTTTATTATTTATAATTTTTTTAAGTATCTCCATTCTTTTGTTCCAGGTCTTGATTAATTTGGCATCAGAAAAGCGGAGACACTGGCTGTCCATTATTATAGACGATTTCAGCAGAAATTACAGAATTCAGCTTAGAGAAAAACTGAGCTAAGGAGAAAAAAATCTTTATGATTAAATATTTGTCTTTGTTCAATAAGTATTTGTTGATTAGTTAATGTTCCTTTTCCCATGTTTATGTTATAGCTTTCCCAGTCATGATTTGTTAATTTAATCTTTATTGTATTTTTTCCATTACCTTTTAGCCCCTTACGCCCCTTCCCCCCACAATCCCCACAGCGCTGCCCCTGTCCATGAGTCCTTTCTCCTCTCTGCTCCTCAGTCAGGACTTTTTACACAGATATAAATTTGGAGATTAAAAAAAATATTCTGAAAGGACTGTTCCCATTAAGGGAAATTTTTTTCAGTAATTTCTTAGGCAGAACCAAAAAGTCAAAACATTTTTTTTAATAATCAAATTGGTCATTTATTTTAGGTTTTGTCGAGTAAAATTTTTCTTTCAAAATGATGAAACCTTTGGCCATTGAAGCTTAACAATTTAAATTTGTTTTATAAAGACACACCTCATGTTGCAGCAAAGTAAGAATGACTGCAAATCTGACTGTGGTGTAATTAGGAATAAAACTGTGGAAAGTGAAGTGAGGGGTGAATGACATCCTTCCTGGCTCACTCCACCAGGAGCAGAATAAAATCACTACATAAATGCAGATGATACCCAGCTCTCTCTGGGTAATCTTAAATTTCTGATATTTGGAAGATACAGCTCATGTAATTTTCAAGTCGAATGGTATGAATGACCATCTCAGACCTCCCCAAAGACCTGGAAGGATTCTCAAGGGCACACACATCTCCAGCCATCTCCAGTTCTGTCGCGTACCTCTGCTGAATTCTCGGTTTCGGTTTCAGTCTCTTGTGTGTGAGAGACAGTGGCCCTTCCCAGGCGGCGCTTTGCGAAAGGCTGGACATCATCATACCCTCAAAGGCACCGCTTAACACAGAGCTCTGTATCCAGCTCTACTGAAGGGCCCCACATTTCAGGAGAGAAGTAGGCTGTGGCCATGTCCACTACTACCTTGAATATAACTGTTTCTGGAACCGAAGGCAAAGAAGTGAAACCTTTTGCAGGTGTGTTCAGCTTCCTAGCCTTTCTGCCCCACCTCTGTCCTGCTCTGATTTCTTGGGGAGAGCACCTTTTATAAGTATCAGGGGGCCAATCTCTGCCCTACTGTGAGACTGTTCCACTCACTGCCTACAGGAGTCGTTTCACTTTAGGACCCCTCGGACACCCCTAGACGGAGAAGCGCACACAGGGGCCCACCCTCCCCAGTCTGTGTTGTGGGAGAAGCGGTGGGCTTGGTGGCACGTGCTCAGGACAGGACTCTGCAGGGTGGCTCCTGGCATGCCGAATGCTGCTTATGTTTGCGTTTCGGGCCAGTAGGAAGTAATCGTGACTTTTCTTATTTTCCTTCCAGTCTCTCGATCTCCTCCGGGTGCCGTTAGCTAAACACACATTCACACAAGTTCTCTCAAGGTCCAACCATGGTTTTCAGGGACTGGACAGCCTAAGTCCATACTAAGAGAGGGAAACAAGTCTTTAAAGCCAGTATATCTTGCAAATTTTTTTTCCTGATGACAATGAGTAGCCTCTTATATTTTACACGACAAAGTTTTAGGCCTTCCCTCTTTCCCCTCACCCCATATTCTTCTGATTATCTAGACATGGCCCAGAGGCTTTTCTCTGCAAAAATAAAATGGAGCCGATTGTAATAATTCTTCAACTAACACAGCCACATAGCCCTAATCACTGCCTTTGGCTATGCAGAAATCCAACAGAGGAAGGTATGTGTGCCTGTAACGTGTGCATGTGTGTGTGTGAGAGAGTGTGCGTGTGTGTGTGAGAGAGAGAGAGAGCGTGTGAGTGGCCTTGGTCCACATGGGAAGCTTAGGCTGGGCTTTCTCCCTGGTTAATTGTCTCAGTGAAGCAGAAATGGAGCAGCAGATAGATGTCTTCTCTCTCTGTCCCAAGAAAGCCCCAATGTCATGGATTTTAAAAAAAAAATTCAATGGCATAGGACGGATAGAGTTTGGCCTGACTGGTCTCTCTCTGTGCACAGGGATTAAAGAAGTTTATGGGGGAGGCACGGATCGGGAATTCTCGGTGCAGGAACTCCTGGGAGGCTCTGACGGTTCACCCCAGAGACCATCTGGTTTTCTTCAGGGCCCTGTGAGTGTTCTAAACTATCCCTACATTCAAGGAGACTCCCTTACCTCGTTTCATACAGAACCTTTGGACTCGGCTGGGTCCAGCGCTGGCCTCTCGGGATTATTTCCAAGCCTGGAGGGAGCACCGGACCCGCCTGCGCAGACGGAGGTTTTGTGGCTGTGCTGGAACTCGGAAGGACAGCCAAAGGCTCCATTTCATAGCTGTTGGTAAGGTTTCTTTATGCGGCATGAAGGGGAAAGTGGTTTGTTAGAGGTCACCGTGACCTCGTAGCCGAGGCCCAGACTGGTACTAGCAGTGAACCTAGAGCTGGGCCCTTTGTCTCCAGGCCGGTCCATTCTGTCATTCTTGAACCCTTTCCTTTTACAGCCGGTATACGGGGTGGGCAACAGTAGGTTAATAGTAAAAATAAATACGTAAATAATATAAGCACAAACTCTGTGTTTTGCACACTCACGACTGTAAACCTCCTTTGCTCTGCCCTGCTTTACCAGCACTGCCCAGTATTCACAGAACAGGCATAGCGAAGGGCTTAGTGAAAAAATGGTACTTTTAACTTTCAGAAGTTTCATATAAATGGATGGGCTGTTTTCTCTCTGGATCCAATTTCAAAATGGCTATTACAATGCTAAAGTATTAATAAAACAGTAAACATTGTGCTTAAGTTTTTTTCCTGATTTTTTTTTAGCAAAACAATTTGAACAGATAATAAGGCTGATGCTCTTTTCAAATAAACTTAATGAGAGGTCAGATAGAACTTCTCTCCCAAAACATGAAAGCACAAAGAAAAAAATAAATAAGTTCTAAAGAAGCTTGGACTTGACTATTTTTATCTTTGATTATCGTTATTGAAGATATCCTTTTAGGGAAAACACAGAGTTTATTTTGCTCATTTCACTGGGCTTCAGGAAGGAGGGTTCGTAAACACGCATTCTCTCCTTCTTTCCCAGAAACCCCAATAGTTTACTTTAAAGCTAATTCTAGGGTGAGTCCCTTTGATCTCACTACCATCACTTAAAGAATTATAGTGTGGTTTGGCAATTCTGGCTAGAATGCAGGGCCTTAGCAAAAAAATTAAAAAAGTCTTAGGTTTTATGTTCAATACTTTGAGTTCAATGATAGGAAATTCTTCTACATGTTGAAAAACAACAACAACCCAAGCCCTTAAGACCTTTACAGTAGGAAGGAAATAACCAAAGTGCTGTTCAAATTATGGGGTTGGTTCCCTGTTTTGAAAATTGCCATCTGGGTTGATCCCTTCGTGAGATGTCTGAGCCCAGGCGGAAGGTCCACAGAAACCGAGGGCTTCTCGTCCATCCCTCTGGGTTAACCAATTGGCAGACTCGGGAGACGAACGGAGGACCCTTGTCCTCAAGCAGGGAGCAAAGCACGCACTGTCATCCAAGGCTGCGCCGAAACCTTTCCCAAGGTCTGCCTGCCTTTTCAGGAGGGGTAAAGCAGGGATTCCCCTTATCTTTATTTCCTAATCACTCTCTGTAACAGTTTTGGCTTCTTTCTCTCTGGCTTCCACTTCCAAATATAGAATTGAATCCACTTGTCTGAATATCATTATGTAAGTACTGACGACTCATAATCCTCTAACTACTAACACTGAAGGATGCATATTTGTAAATAAAGATGGGATAATTAGGACTTTATTATTACATACGTACATTCTTTTTTGTTGACATGAACTTTTATTGATTTTTTCTAGCTTTATTGAGATATAATTGACATATAACATTGGGTAAGTTTAAGAAGCACACAGTGATAATTTGATACTCATATAATTGCAAAATGATTATGTTGATAAGGTTAGTTAACACTCCCACCCCTCACGTAATGACTGGTCTTTCTCTTTGTGTGTGGTGATCACACTGATGATCTACTACTCGCTTAGTAACTTTTGAGTGTACAATACAGTACCGTTAGCTCTGGTCGCCACTCTCTACATTGGATCCCCAGAACTCACCTTGTACCTGGGAGTTTGTACCCTTTGACCAGCGTCCCTGCATGACCCGCACCCCCTAGGCCCTGGCAACCACCATTCTACTTCCAGTTCCGTAAGTCTGGCTTTTTTAGATTCTGCACATAAGGTGGAACATAGTGTTTGTCTTTCTTTGTCTGACCTCGTTCACTTCGCATGGATGTCCGAAAGGCAGGATTTTCTTCTTTTGGTCATGACTAAATAATATGCCTGTGTGTGTGTGTGTGTGACATTTTCTTCATCAAGTCATCGTTGAATGCTTGGGTTGTCCCCGTGTCTCAGCGGCCGTGAGCGACGCTGCAATGACCGCAGACTGCAGGCATCTCGGATGCCTCTTCGAGATAGTGATTTCGCTCCCTTTGGGTAGGTACCCAGAGGTGAAATTGCTGGATCGTATGGTAGTTCCATTTTTAATTTTTTGAAGAATCTTCATAAACTTTCAATAGTGGCTGTACCAACTTACCTCCCCAGCAACCGTGTACAAGTGTTCCCTGTTCTCCATGTCCTCACCAGCGGTTGTCATCTCCCGTCTTCGGTAACAGCTGTTCTAAAGGGCAGGAGGGGTGGGGGGCTGTGACGTGCACCTCCTCGATGGTGGGGACTGTTGTACGTGCTGTTGGCCCTTTGTATGTTTGCTTTGGGAACATGTCTACTCAGCTCCTCTGCCCATTTTTAGGTCAGATTGTTGTTTTGCTATTGGGATATATATGCCATTTTGGATTTTAACCTCTTATCACATAGGTTGCAACTATTTTCTCCCATTCAGTATCTTTCCTTCTCATTTTGTGGATTGTTTCTTTGGCTGTGCAGAAGCTTTTCGGTCTGAGGTATCCCCCTGGCTTATTTTTGCTTTTGTTGCCTGTGCTTCTGGAGTCATGTACAAAACTACTGCCATGCCTGATGGCAAGGAGGCGCTCTCTGGGTTGAGTTTTACTGATTCTGGTATTACAATGAATCCATTTCAGGCTAAATTTTGTGAATAGTGTCAAATAGAGGCCCGGTTTCATGCTTTTGCCTGTGGATATCCAATTTTCCCCACACCATTTATTGAATAAGCTGTTCTTTCCCAATGGCCATTCTAGGCTCCCTTTTCAAATATTAGTTGACCATATATATTTGGGCTTATTTTGGGGCTCTGGATCCTGTCCCATTGGTCTGTGTTTCTGTTTTTATTCCAGCACTGTTCTCTTTTGTCTGCAGTAGCTCTGTGCTGGAGTGTGTAGTCAGGAAGCGTGACACCTCCGCCTTTGTTCTTTCTCAAGGTTGCTTGGCTGTGCAGGGGCTTTTGTGGTTCCACATGAATTCTAGGATTGTAGACTTTATTTCTGTGAAAAATGCCATTTGACAGGGATTGTGTTGAATCTTTAGATCTCTGGGCCATATGGACATTTTAACAACATTAATTTCTCCAATCCAAGAACATTTTTTTTTTAAATTTTATTAGTGTCTTCTTCAATTTCTTTCATCAATGTCTTAGAGTTTTCCTTGTATAGGTCTTTTACCTCCTTGGTTCAATTTATTCATAAGTATTTTACTTTGTTGATGCTATTATAAAAAGGATTTTTTAAAAAATTTCATTTTGTTAGTGTATAGAAATGCAACTGATTTTTGTATGTTGAGCTTGTATCCTGCAACTTTGCTAATCTTTTTTTAGTTCTAAGTATTTTTGTAAAGACTTTAGAAAGTCTTGCGTAGATTTTCCCTACATAAGATCATATCATCTGCAAACCAAGACAATTTCCATTATATTTTATATATTTTTTCATCTACCTTCTGGAGTCATCCTTCCTGATAATAAAGGCGCTATAGAAGCATGAGGGATATACATGCAACCCACAAGCTGGCCATCTGTGAACTCATTAGGGCTGCCGCTGGTACGAAACATTGGCAACCACAGTGCAAAATTCTTTCACTAGAAGAATTCCCATTGTGCGTGTCTCTTCTTGCGATTCTTTTCAGCCGCCAGGTCCCGTCTTTCTTACAATCTTTGGCCCGGGCCTCATCCAGGCCAGTTCTCCTCTGCCCCTTCCTTCCTTAGAGTACAGAATAGCCCTTCCGCCCCCTCCCCACCCCAGCTCACAGTCACTCCTCTCCACTGTACTTCACCCACTTGCTTCAAGAAACTTCAGCATGAATTATACTTCCACTGTACCAAAGCATTAACTAACAAAGCCAGTCTCTCCCTGCAGAGCAGTGGCTTTTGGACTGGGTGTGATTGCTCCCCTCCCTGGGGGACATGTCTGTTTGTCACATCTATGTTAGTGCTACTAGCACTGTGGAGTGCTACTAGCATCTAGTGGGCGGAGGCCAGGTTGCCGCTAAACATCCCACAATGCACAAGACCATCCTCCATAATCAGGAATTGTCTGGCTCGAATTGACAGTAGTTTCTCAACTTCTGTTAAGAAACCCTGCTTAAAAATTCTTGTATTAGCTGCAGTAATCAGTGATATTTCCTGCTCTGGTACTATCCATGTTTCCTTACTTCTGTGCATTAAGAGTTATAAGTTTACACACACACACTCCAGCCAATAAACAGTTGCTGGGCACCAGGCAGGGGTCAGGCACTGGACCGGGTGCTCCTAAGTTGCTCACGGTGCAAGGAGGGAGGCAGACAATACCTCGTGAAAGGGCTGTGACTGCATGAAGGAAAGATAGCTAACGTAGCCCAGGACGGTCTGTGAAGATGTTTTTTTGAAGGACTCTGAGAAGAGGCTTGAATGGATCCTGGAAGAATACATATGTGAGAGCCAGGTAAAGAAAGAAAGGGAAGCACATTTCTCACAAAGGGAGAAACATGGGTCAAGATACAGGGTTGGAGGAGGGCGCTGCTGGCAACCGGCGGACGGTCCTCGAAGGCGGTGGAGTCCTTGAGTGAGGAGTTGAGTGGGGGAGGTGCTGGAAGCATGATTAGGTTTACCTACAAGAAATTTGCAGTACGAGAGACAAATGGCTGGTACCTTTCGGTCATGTGATGTCTGAAATCTAGCTGAGAGCTCACGAGAGTTGGAACTAGAGTAGTGGAAATAGGGATGGAAAAGAGGGGCCAGTTGGAGAAATGTTTAGGAGATAAAAGTGGACAGAACTAGGAATGGGGTGCACATGGGAACGAGAGATGAGGAAGTCCAGCATGACCCCCAGATTTGAGGTGTGGTACCATTTACCAAGTCAGGAAGGCAGGAAGAGGTGGAAGTTTGTGGGACAAGACTGAAGATCGAATTTGGACATAGCTTTGTTTCATACATTTTTTTTTTCATTTATAAAATGAATATACATGTCTCTTGCAAAAAAACAAAAAACTTGTTAAGAAAAGAGAAGTACAAAATCTCCTTTCAGAAATAGCCAGGACTGAAAATCTGTGTGAAGTTTTTTTCCCAGTTTGTTCTGTGTGGGAAAATTATGCATTTTAAAAATACAATCAGAAATTAGGGTGCTTTACACATTGCTTTTTTTCATTTTGCAATGTATTTGTAACACCTCCCTGTGTCACTGAATATTGTTCTACATTTTTTTTAAAGATTTTATTTATTTATTTTCAGAGAGAGGAGAAGGGAGGGAGGAAGAACAATGTATGGTTGCCTCTCACATGGCCCTCACTGGGGACCCGGCCCGCAACCCAGGCATGTGCCCGGACTGGGAATCGAACCGGGAGCCTCTGGTTCCCAGCCCGCGCTCAATCCACTGAGCTACACCAGCCGGGCTTGTTCTACATTTTTAATGGCGACACAATATTTTGCTTTATGGAAAAACCACAGTTTACTCCCCTCACCCCTATTGTTGGAGGTTTAGATTGCTTTGGGATTCTTATTTTTAACACATCACGCGTGACGCCATCACGGGCGAGTCCTCCAGAAGCGGAGAGGTGGCGTATGAAGTGTTAGGCATTTATTAGGGATCACCCCCGAGAACCGAAAAGGGAGGAAGCAGGAACGGGCAAGGGGGAAGAGGAGCTGCGATGCAGGCCTGCAGCCTGCTGTGACAGCAGTCCAGTCTACGGGAAGGGCCCATCACGGTTGTCCTGTGCTGGGTGGACATGACTGCTTTTATAACTTCTTGCCACTCCGTCACCGGAGCGGGGCGGCTCCGGGGCTGCGAGGCAGGGCTCTGCCGCTGTGGCTGGCCTCCCAGGCGCTGACAGATGGAGGCTCTCTGCTGACCTCGCTCCTCTAAAGGGAGGTTTGGGTACTGCATCTCTGTGCCCAGCCACAGATGCTCATTTTGTACATACATCTTTGCTCGTAGCCTTAGGGTGAATTTCCAGAGGTGAAATTGCCGCAACAGAGCATTTAGAAAACTTTAATATTTATTGCCAAGTTACTTTAGAGGAAGATTGTACCAGTTTCTCCCACCTACAGCTCATTTCATCACTAATGGATAAGAACATGCCGATTGTACTGTTTTTAAATATTGAAAACATCTCAAATTCTTTTGGAAAATAAATGATACTCATCATGTTCTATTGTTGTGAATTTTCTTTTAAACTCCCAAGGCAGGTTGTCTTTCTCTATAGAGCTCCATCCATCTTTCCAGAAGGATAAAAACACTCTAATGACTGATGTTAGGAGGCAGAGAATTGGATTTGGATCTTCTGAGTTGCAAATTTGCAGTATGAGAGACAAATGGCTGGTGCCTGAGATGACTTGACACAGAATCTGCAGTACCTTACAGCTCTTTCTATGCGAGTACCTGAGCAAACAGAAAAATTCCCATTTATTAGGAACAATCCATATTTGACACACTGCTATTAGAGAGGGAGACTAGGGAAATAACCACCATTTGTTGAGTGTCTGCTCCATGCCAGCAATGCCCTGGGCTTTACATGCACCATCATATTTAATTCTCACAAGAACCCTTTGAAGTAGTTATTATTTACTACATTTTCCGGATGAGAAAACTGAGGCTTAGGGAGTTTGGTAACCTTCCTCATTCAGATTCCCAAGCCCGTGTACTTCTTAAGATCCTGGGCTGCTGTTCCCCAAGCTATACATCAATTTACAGAGAAGCAGCTTTAAATAATGTAACACACATCTATAGTAACTGCGGTAACAATGCTCATGAAGACTGAGGAATGTCTGTCTTTCTACTGGACTGGAAGTTCATGAGGTTCAGTGTCTATATTTTAAAACCATTCTGTATTACTTATGAAATTTAGCCCTTTACCTATATAAAGTGCTCACTAAATATCTAACAGAATAGATACTGAATAGCCAGAAAGAGAAAAACATTTTCCAGTTTCTTTTATTCTTTCATCCTCATTTTGGGGTTTGGTCTGATCATAGTATAGCCAGGAGGCAAAGAGATGGCCCGGTCAATGGTCTCCTGCTTCTGCGATAACAGTTCTTAGCTCTTCTGAACAAACCCATTGATTCCAGAGACTGCCCATGAAAAAAGGGGTGAACAAAAATAAACATACAAGTAAAAACCATCCTCAAGAAGTCACCCCAAACAGGAAGAAGGCGGGCGAAGTCTTTCTTCAGAAGAGAAAACGAGTTGTAACCCAGTCTAGATCTAAACTTCCAGGTACCAGGACAGCCAGAGGAAACAGAATTACGTTGAAGACACCACAAAGACATCATAAAATAAATCCAGAAGGCTGCACTGGTTTCTTTGATAAGACGATGTCAACGTAAAAATAGGGAGTAGGAAGGAGGAGGCTAGTCGAGGTTAGAACAGAGGCGATGTGTGGTCACTGTCTGGCCCCTGTTCTGATTCAGTCAGCTATAAAAGACATTTTGGGGGTCGGTTGGAGGAATGTAGGTCGGGGTTGGGTATGACCTGTGAAACTGAGGGATTTTATGACTCATTACATTTTTCTTTAAATCCTAAGGTTAGAAATGATCTCCCTCCTCCCCCTCCCTCAAAGACGAAGGCTGTCCCCTGGTGGTCAGCAGCCCTGCGGGCAGCAGAAGACAGCAGCAGTCATGGCCTAGCGGTCAGACAGTCTGGTTCTCTGCCAGGCTACAGAACACATCTTGACCTAAGTTATGTTGCAGTTCCTAAGTGGGATGACGTCCCCTGGCTACTTTTCTCTATGACAGAGGGACCCCGGAAACAGACCTCAGAACTGCCCTCCAGACCTGAAGAAATGATTCATTACCCTTGCCTCACCTCACACCCATCAGCTCCCAGCAGGTTGGAACCCCTAACCCACGGCGTGTTCTGATTCGCCCTATAAAACCTCCAGCCAGGGGTTCGGGCTTTTGAGCAGTAGCTTCCCCTTCTCCCGGATAGAGCCATTCATAATAAAATGGCCAACATTTCTCCACTGCGAGTCTTGGTGTTCAGTACTTGGTTCTGCTAGCATGCATGGACAAACGCTTTCTGTTTTGTAACAATTGATATTAATTATTTTTAGCTTTAGTTAACTGTGAAAATGGTAACATGGTTACACAGAAAGTATCCTTTTAAGAATGAAATGTAGCGCTGGCCAGGCGGCTCACTTGGTTGGGGCGCTGTCCTGTGCACGGAGGGTCGCAGATTCAATCCTCAGTAACGGCGCACACAGACCTAGGTTGCGGGTTGGGGTTCGATCACCAACAGGGCACCTACTGAAGATGACAGCGATCGATGGATATTTCTCTCTCTCCAATACCAATGAAATCAAATCCTCGGGTGAAGGTTTTTAAAAAATGAGGTGTATATTGTAATATTTAGGAGTGAAATATCACAATATCTGTAAATTTTCAGCAGAAAAGGTGATGAATAAGGTAAAATGGAAACAATTGTTAAATATTTGATACTTTTATTTTTATCATAGAGAGTAAACAATCAACCAGGAAAATAAAAGAAAAAGGGTTGCTTCCTTTAAAGGAGCAAGAATCCATTCTTATATTCCTCCAAAGTTGCTGCCATTAACGCGTGGCCTGGATAGGGTTTCAGTAGCAGCTGAGTGAGGTCCCAAGGGAGTCAAGACAGCTGAGCAGGTTCCTTCCCGTCTGGTTTGTGTGCGAAAAGAATCCAAGTTAGCCAACCCCAGAACTCACGCCCCTCCAGCACTGTGCAGCTGCTCGGGGACGCTGGGCAGACGGTCCTCTCCACCCCCGAGTGCACCAAACCACGGCCGGTGCGGGATTGACGCTCAGGGCCGGGGCGGTCCAGCGGAGTGGGCGAGCGGCGGAGAAAAGCAAGGTCCCCTTCCCCTCGATCCCTTTGCAGGCCGGCAGGTACCTTTCAGCTCACCAACCTGGAAGGGGGGCGGAGCAGGGCCGCCCCAGGCTGGGGGAAATGCGCGGCCTGTGCCCAGGCCACTACCCTCACCTGCCGCCAGGAGGGCGTGGGCGGCTGCGGGGCGGACAGCTTGGGGTAGGGCGCGGGCCGCCCCAGCGGGCTCGGCGGGAGGAGGGGCCGTGCGCCGCGGGCCGGGCCGCAGGTGAGGGCGGCGAGCCGGGCTGGGCTGCGTTGCCCCGCAAAGTTTCTTGGACGGGAAAGGAACAATTGCGTGCAGCTATTCCTGGTGTGTCGGGCTGGCCCGGCGGCCTGGAGCCGTGGGGGGCGCCTCTTCCAGCGGCCGCGGGAGGTGGAGGCGGCCTGGAGCGCGGAGGCGGGAGGGATGCGCCCGCTGGGGAAGCGTCCCCTCGGGGCGGAGCTGCGGTCCGCGTGGGCAGCACGGGAGCGGGAGCGTGGCCCGGGACCGGCCTCTGGCGGACCGTGGCATCCCCTGGCCCAGACAGTCTGACCGCTAAGGCGGCTGCGGCCCGGGAGCGCGGAGGAGCCGCAGGGGGGCGGACGGAAGCGGCGACTGGGCGGCCCGGGGTGGGCTGGGGCGGGGCCATTCCGGAGAGGGCGGTGGCCGCGCAGCGACTTTTGAAGTCCGAACAGTTGTCGGTGCCGCGCGCCGCCACTGGTCGCTCCGCTCCGCTGCCCGTGTCTGCGCGGAACTGGGGTAGTTTTCAAGAGTTTAGAGACAGCCACGTCTTCAAATCTTACTGAGCTGCAGAGCGCAACAAAGGGAGGGAGAACCCGGGCGTCCTGCCGCCGGAGCAGAGGCGGGGCAGCAGCCGAGACGCGCGAGGGACCCCTGCCCTTCCCGGCGCCCGACGGGTCTCTCTCACCCTCTCTTGCCCTAGTCCTGGAAGAGATGCAGGAGGTCGAGCCCGACTGCGCCGTGGCGTTCGCCGAAGCCCAGAGATGGGTAGAGGTGAGTGCCTTCACTCTCCCGTGTGCACGGCTTTGCGGGCGTCGCTCGGTGAGGGCGACCCCGCCGCTCTGCGCTTCGCCCTCTTCGCGGCACCTCCGCGGGCGCGCGGCAGCCGGCTCGGTGGCGCGTGCACTTGGGTACACTTTGCAAGTTCTGCTTTTCCAATCTTTTAACGTCCGGCTAAGTTTTGCGCTGCCCCACCCGCGACGGTCTCGCCGGGGTCCGCTGAGCTTCTCCGCCAGAGCGGAGTCGAGCGCTGGATCCCCCGGGTCCGAGGACCGCGCATCCCTGCGGACCGGCCCGCAAAGGCACCGGGACGTCCGGGATGTTCTCTGCGGGGCAGAGTCGGCCCAGGGTCCTCGGGGGCGTTTCTCTGCGTGGCTCGGAGTGGAGATGCCCAACACATACCTGCACGGGCAGTGTATTGAGTGTGTGTTGTGTGGGAGGGCGGGAGGGGGAGTTTAGACACCCGTGGCTTCCCTGGAGAGGTGCTTTCTCTGAAGAAGCATCCGGGGCCCGGGGAGGGGGGGTGGAAGTCAGGGCTCGAACTTCGGAGTCGGCGTTGATGAGAAGAGATATCCCGGGGTCACTCGCTGAAAGGTTGTTACCTTCCCAACTGAGCCTGAGACACAGAATCTGTCCCCTTCTTTCCCACTGAAAAAAAGGGGGAGATGGTCTTTTAGAGGCTTCTTCATCGACATCCCAGGGTTAACATCTGTTGAAAGTCAACGGCAGGACTTCTAGCCGTTATTCCAGTCGATGGAAAGGATAACTTTTTATTTTTACTTTAAGTTTCTTTATTGTATTTTTTCGATTACCATTTAGTCCCCGATGCCCCCCCCTCCCTCCCACCCTCCGCACTTTTAAAATGACGCTAAAGACGTCTTCCCAGCAGATGTGAGCCGGGAACAATTGCTTGTTGGAAAACGGTGGCCTCCACCAGCCTTGCCGTCACTTCGGAGTTATTGATGCCAGGTGTTGGCTTGTTCCTGTTTCGTGCCAGTAATGCATATACAGTTAATTCACATTTAAATATGGATTAAAATATTTAAAAATTAAAATTTAGGTTTAAAGATTGTTTTATGGAAAAACAACATATTCAGGAACCCTAAAGCAGACTGCTTAAAAATAATTCATTTGTCCTCAAAGAAATAAATGTATATAAGTTGAAAAAAAAATAAACTTTCAACATTACAGTTTTTACCTTCAATAAAGGAAAGTGAAGTGTGAGTAGTATTACCCACTAGCTAGGAGGGAAAATCTGAAAATTAACTTTTGTTTTCTTTTTGGGCTGAAGCTGTGAGCTGGTCTGAAGGTGACTTAGGAAGGTGTGAGGGGAGGGGCCGGGAGGCTGGGAGAAGAATGAACGCTCTATTTTGAATTGAAATGAGAGTGGAAAAATTCCAGCAATGTAGTGAAGAGAAATAACTTCCCTCATTCATAAACTTTGAAAAGTCAGGACTTCCAGAGGTAATTTTCCATTAGCTGTGTTTGTTCTGCATAATTTAAGAAAAGAAACTAAACGTCCTTTTTGTTTTTGAGTGTTGGGGATGGGAGGGGGGAGAAGGGCAGAGACATGGGGACATTTGGGGATCATATGTCGTTCTTGTGTGCAGTTTACATCTGCATGTCCTGTATTTGCTTCAGAAAATCTGTGCATGTGGGTGACTTCACACCCTTTTCTTTTTTAGAATGCACACTGTTAAAATCTGAAAATTCCTTGTTTATTGTAGCTTGCTCATACTCGTGTTGGACTTCTGTGAGAAGTTGCTCTCTAATAAAGATGGGAAGTGTTTAGCGATAAAAGGTACAACGGTGCGTGGTAAATGTGCTCACCTACCCCATCCCACTCCATCTAAAAGGGTTTTCAGCAGTTAAAGTGTCTTGTTTATCATTAGCAGAGAGCCAAATCTTTCTAAAGGTTTTTCATATATGATTTTAATATAATTAATAAAGCTAAAGTTAAGTGTTTCCCCCCCCCCAGTGCCACATGGAGCAAGGCAGTGTGGTCCTTGCAGACATGTGAATAAATAGACTTATATATTTACATACACTTTGGTATACACTGGGCCCTTGACATAACAGCTGTGTGTTCACTATTAGGTTTATTTCTTTCTTGTCAATTAGTGCCCAAATTTACTCGTCTTCTTAGCTTTGCCTTTACCACCAAAGCATGTACTTTAAAGTATTATTTTGCCAGAAAAAGCAGAATGAACAACTCTCTCATTGCCACAATCTCTTTAACTCTGAGAGCCCCTAATTTGAATATAAAATATTGGTTTCAAAGTGTGTTTTAAAAAGTATTTTGGAATGTAAGGAAGGTTATAGTGTAAATCTTTCTCCTGCTTGCTAATATTCTTGCTCCATTTTTCCTTTCTGATTTACTTTCCTTTACATATATTGAAGCATAATTGAGTCATTCATATATGTGTGTGTGTGTATACACACATACATGCATTATAATAGTATATTATATAATATTATATATAATGCAATCTGCTACCTTTATTCTCAGCTGCTGTTTTGAATAGCCCAAGGTCAAGAAACTACAATAACCTTGTAAAACTTTGAATGATGACCAGAGTCCATGACATTATGTCCTTGCCATTTCCATTCTCCATCTTTGATTTCAAATAGCTAATGTGTTATTGCCACACTCAAAGTTAAAATTTTATTTATTTCATTTTGGGTGGGGGAGGAGAAGGGGTGAGGTGAGGGCTAGTGGTTGTTATTCTGCCAATTACGATCATTTTGTGACTCTTTATTTCAAATTGTACTTAGAGTATAAATATACTTCTAGTTAGTTTAATTTTTCAATTCAAAACAAATGTAGGAATGCCACCCTTTAAGGTATTCAACATAATGATATTGGATATTATCTGGTTAGAAATGCCGTTTGGAATATTAATAATGTAGCAGAGCTGGTTTATGATTAAACACTGGCTTAAAACCAAATAGTGTAATGGTTTGAAGGAAAAGGCAGAGGGGAGCTTGATTCTAGGTCATAGGGTGGGTGATGAAGTGGGAGAAAATGCAGCCTGGGCCCTCTAATTTTAGTCATTTTCTGCAGCACCTTTTAATTTTCAGTACCTAATAGTTTCCTCTGTCTCTGTTTTGGGGCATTAAAATGTCTTGCAGTAATTAGTCAAAATACCAGTGAGATTGGAAACCGGGTATATGGCTCGTTGTGTCGCTTGGTCACCAGTTTCCAGTCTGGGGGGTGAGGTTTAAATACCACCTCCCTGCTCACCTGCTCTTCCTGTTATCTCTGAGTTTGATTCTTTAGTATCACTGTCACCTTGTGGAAGGACCGAAGGGATGCTAACAGAGCTCATTGCCGTGCCTGGCACCAGAATATGGATCCTCCCCCAGTTGCTTCCAGCTAGCCTGTTTTCTCTACCTGCCTCCAGGTTTGCCCTGCAGGGCTGAGCTGGTCACCAGCTGTGCTTGCCTTTGATGCTGAACTAAAGAACTGTCCCCCACTGCTCTAGGCAGAACCCTCCTCAGAGGCGTCCCTCGTTCCCCGAACCGCTTCCCTTCCACTAGTGCTCTGGTCTGAAAGGGCTTACCTGGTGCACACGCATCCTCCCTCAGCGCGAGCCCGTGTTGTCTGCAGACGAAGCTCTCATGAACTTGTGCCGTTGCTTTCCACATGTATGTAGAGCAGCGATTTCCAACCGCTGTGCGGCAAGAGTTTTTACAATGTGCAGCACCTGACTAGTTAGTTAGTCAGGGACACTGACCTCTTTTCCCTGAGACCGTCAAATAAAAAGGTGACAACGGCCAACACAACA
>PVJI01028650.1:0-16251 GCA_004026765.1 Micronycteris hirsuta
CTTTCGTTTTTGTTTTTCATACTAGACAGTAGAAATTCATTCTGCTCTTAGAAATACAACATGTAATGAATTATACTAGCCTTTTAAAGAAGCTTTAACATTTGTTTTATACATATTGGAACCCATTTTAACTTTAAAATAAAATCAGGAGAAGAGTGTGTTATAATGTAATAGTTATGCAGTGCATTATGTGTAGATTACATCTCATTTTCATGGTGATTTGTTTGGTCAGTGGTGATGTAAGATGATAGTGAAAATTGATTTCATAGATTTAAATTTTTTTATTTTGTTTTATTTTTCAACTACAATTTACATTCAATATCATTCTGCACCAGTTTCATGCAAAGTGGCTGAAAAACCATGTCCTCTACAGAGTGGTTCCCCCCTTGCCCCAAGCATCCACCCAGCCCCATACCCATTTATCTTGACACTATTAACTCTATTCTCCACATTTCAAACCACATCTCTGTGGCTATTCTGCAGCTAAAAATTAGTTTTGTTATACATCGTTTTTGGTTAAGGTTGCAATTTCTAAGAACCTATCAACAGCATTGAAGACTTACTGTATTTATGGTTTTTTTTTTTTTTTTGGTGTTCTAAATGGTAGCTAGTATTTTTTTAAATACATTTTATTGACCATGCTGTTACAGTTGTCCCATTCCCCCCCTTTATTCCCCTCCGCCCCACATTCCCCCACATTCCCCACCCTTTAGTTTTTGTCCATGGGTCATACACATAAGTTCTTTGGCTTCTGTATTTCCTACACTATTCTTAACCTCCCACTCTCTGTTTTCTACCTACCACTTATGCTACTTATTCTCTGTACTTTTTCCTCCTCTCTCCTTCTCCCACTCCCCTGTTGATATCCCTCCATGCCTTATATAAATCCCTTCAACATTTCATATAATAAAGGCTGGGTGATGATGAACTCCTTGAACTTAACCTTATCTGAGAAGCACTTTATCTGCCCTTCCACTCTAGATGAAAGCTTTGTTAGATAGAGTATTCTTGAATATAGGTCCTTGCCTTTCATGATTTGGTATACTTCTTTCCAGTCCCTTCTTGCTTGAAAGTTCTCCTTTGAGAAATCCACTGACAGTCTTACGGGAATTCCTTTGTAAGTACCTGTCTCCTTTTCTCTTGCTGATTCTAAGATTCTCGCCTTATTTTTAATTGTGGGTTATGTCATTATGATGTGCCTTGGTGTGTTCCTCTTTGGGTCCCACTTCTTTGGGACTCTCTTAGCTTCCTTGACTTCCTGGAAGTCTATTTCCTTTGCCGATTGGAGAAATTCTCCTTCATTATTTGTTCAAATAAATGTTCAATTCCGTGGTCTTCCTCTTCTCCTTCTGGCATCCCTATGATCCGGATGTTGGGCTGTTTACAGATGTCTCAGAGGTTCCTAAGCCTCTCCTCATTTTTTTGAATTCTTGTTTCTTCATTCTTTTCTAGTTGAATGTTTTTTTCTTCTTTCTGGTCAACACTGTTGACTTGAGTCCCAGTTTCCTTTCCATCACTATTAGTTCCCTGTACATTTTCTTTTATTTCATTTAGCGTAGTTTTCATTTTTTCATATAATTTGTGACCAAATTCAACCAATCCCGTGAGCATCCTGACTACCAGTGTTTTGAGCTGTGAATCTCATAGGTTGGCTATCTCTTCATGGCTTAGTTGTATTTTTTCTGGAGCTTTGATCTGTTCTTTCATTTGGGACTTTTTTTTTCTTGGTGTGCCTGTCACTCTAAGGGGCAGAGCCTTAGGTGTTCACCAGGGCGGGGTAGCCCACATTGTTGTGTTGTGATGCTGTATATGGGATAGGAGCCCAAGAGAGAGCAATGGCACTTGCTCCACTTTCTGCTGGATTTCAGTTGCTTCCCCCACTACCCACAAGCAAATTGGGCCCTTCTGGTGCCAATTCTCACATGGGCGGGCTTGTGCACGTTCTAGGACCCTGTGGGTCTCTCCAACAAACTCCCCTGTGAAGCTGGGAGTTCTTCCTGCTGCCACCTCAACCCCTGCGGGTGTTTTCAATTGGTGGTTTGAGTCTTTATTTCCCTGAGCTGGGACCCTGGGTTGCGTGGTCTGTCTCACTCCCCAACTGTTCCTCTCGGTTTATCCATGAGCAAATGCAGGACCGCCCGGTCTGCAAGCTTCAGCCCTGCTGGGTCCACCAGCTGCTGCCTTGCTGCGAGTCCTCTCTGACTCAGCTGCCCAGCTCTGCCCCGCCTACCAGTCTGGATGAATGTGTCTTCTTTAACTCCTTGGCTGTCAGACTTCCATACAGTTCAATTTTCTGTCAGTTCTGGTTGCTTTTTATTTTTTTTAATTGTTGTTGTTCTTCTTTTGGTTGTGCAAGGAGGCACAGTGCGTCTACCTATGCCTCCATCTTGGCCAGAAGCCTAGCATAATGCAAAATTTGATGCAGATTTGTTGCTCTACTCACTCAGTCATTTTGAATGTGACAGCCACACAGTACAAATGATCATTCAACAGCATCTACCACCCCACTAACTAGTACAGTGAAGTCATCACACTCTCCTTGGCTGCCAGGTTACATCGATGTTGCGCAAACCATTCTCATTATATTAACAATGGTTGGACTTTCTCCGGACAAACTATATATATTCCTCACATTTTTACTGGGCACAAGGCCGCCCAGAAAAAAGCATTTCCAAGCCACCCTTGTAGCTAAGTACAGCCACGTAGGTTTTAAGTTCTGGGCTGAAGTTTTGTGTATAATTTGTGGAAAGGTACTTAGACATAGTGGGCATTCCCATTTTCTTTTTTAAAATCTTTTTTCTGACTATGAAGCAGATGTGATGGTTGGAGTGAGAGTGGCCATCTGGGAAAACTTGAGCTTGAAACACTAGAGTATCATATCAAACTGTGATGGCTGGTGCAGACTTCTAAGTGAGAGAGAAACAAACTTCTGATATAAGCCACTGTTACTTAGAGTTTTCTATCCTACAGTCAAGTTCATTTCTAACTAATTGATAACTTGCCCTCAATCAATGGAAGAGAAGGAAGAACACAAAAGACTCTCCTCAACAGAATTTCTAAGAAGACAAGTCCCAGATCAATGTGAAAAAGATAATAAATAAGAATTCTTCCACAACATATCTGTTAAAATAGGAAATCTGGATAGTTTCACACATCAGATAACAAGATCAAGAGGAGGAATGTATGAAAACAACGCAAAGGCACTATGTCAAAAAATGAAAGGAACAAAGGATTAAAATACATATTAAAAGAAATGTATCTCAAAAACTTGAAAAAAAATAACTACAACAAATGCTCTTATTTTATGAAAAAAATTATGTGTATTCAATGAAACAAGAAATCAAAGGTAAGCTGAGGCCACAGAAGGCTGAGATTGCAATATGTGATGGTTAACTTTATGTGTCAAATTGACTGGACTACGAGATGCCCAAACATTCGGTCAAATATTACTCTGGATGTATCTGTGAGGTATTTGTAAATGATAAAGCAGAATGCCCTCCCTATTGTGCTGGTCTCATCCAATTCATTGAACATATGAATAAAACAAAAAGACCGAATAGGGAACTCCTCCTATCTGACTGTTTAAGCTGAGACATTGGTCTTTTCTGGCCTTTGGACTCAAACTGAAACATCAGCTCTTCTCAGGTCACAAGCATGCAAGCTTTCAGACTGAAACTTATGCCAGTGGGTCTCTTGGTTCTCAGGTTCTCAGATTTGTATTGGAACTACACATGTGATCACCTGGGTCTCCAACTTGCAGACTGCAGATCTTGGGATTTCTCAGCTTCTATAATTGCATGAACCAATTCCTTAAATCAATCTCTTTCTCTAGATATAGATATAGATGTGGATGTGATACATATATGATGATGATGATAGATAGAGACAGACAGACAGATAGCCTATTGTCCCTCCCTGAGAGTTCTAGTAGACAATGCTAAGTACAAAAAAAAATTAAATACCATAATTTACTATTAAAAACTTGATTAGAAATATGAATGAATGGAACAGACATGGCTGAAAATTAAATTAACATGAAGAAAAGGCCTGCAATACTCACAAACAATGCAATGGACTAAGACAAAGATTTTTAACACATTAAGGAAAGAAATTAGATAGAGAGCATACGATAATAATCTGCTATTAGGATGGTTGGTATCCAGAATCAGAAACCACAATAAATTAAATAAAAGTGATATTTTAAGAGGAAGTAAAAGAAAAACATTTGAAACAATGAAAGAAATACATCTGCATATTGAAGGGATACTGTGTTCTAGGACAAATTTCTTAAGAATGATCAGCACTAAGCCATATCCTAGTTAAGTTACTAAATTTTAGAACAAAGAAAGAATTCTTCAAACTTTCAGGTCAAATCAGAAGAAGGAAGAAGGAGGAGGAGGAGGAGAAATCACCTACAAAAGTCAAGTTTTTCGTTATCAATAGAAGCCTACAAAATTCTGAGAGTAAGAAGAGCTTTACTCAAGAATGATAGACTGAACCATGTTCCCTCTAAGTATAAAGGCAACAGACAAATATTTTGCACATACAAGAACCCAAAGAATATAAAATTTATAAACTCTTGATTTAAAAAAATCTCCAGTAATTCAATAAAGCTAACCCAGAAACGAATCAAAATACAGGAGCATAGATAGAACAGGGGTTCTCAAATGTGGTCCCTGAACTAGCAGCATCAGCATGAACTGGGAACTTGTTAGAAATGCAAACTTGGGGCAATGACCCCAGAACTAGTGAATCAGTTCGTGTTTTTTTACTAAGCTGGGCCTCCAGGTGATCCTGAGGCACATCAGTTTGAGAACCACTGGACTAGAGAATCTGTGGTTACAAAAGAGATCATGGGCACTGACTCCATTTAAATACAGAAATACATATATACGTTCTATATATAATTTTGATACTCTCTAATCTCAATTATTATCCTTTACATTAATACTTGATCTTTAATAAACATTTGTTGACTCAAAAAGGATTTTTATTCTTTCCTAAAGTTAATAAACTGTCAGTACTTGCATTAACCATTGATCTATTGCATTAAACTATCCGAAACTTCTTAATAATTGTTTTTGTTCAAAATTTTAACAGCTTTTACATTAATTATTCCAACATTTTTCTTTTGCAATAATAAATATAAATTTATACTTTAGCTGAATGAATTTTGACATAAAACACAGAGAGATGTTTCTCTCCAAATTATACTTAGATACTCTCCTGTGCTTAAAAGTGACTATTCAGATATTAGCAATCAATGACCTGCCTTGTTTGGATCATCAGTGCTTTTATACTGATTAGCTATGGTGATAACCAGTCAGAGACAGCAAATCTTTCTTTTCTTTTTTTAAACTGCGGTTGGCATTCAATATTATATTAGCTTCAGGTATACAGCGTATATAACTTATCACCTTACATAACTTAGAAAGTGACACAGTAATCAGTCTTATACCCATCTGACACCATACATGGTTATTACAAAATTATTGACTAGATTTCCTGTGCTGTACTTTACATCCAATGACTGTTTTGTAACTATGAATCTATACTTCTCAACCCCTTCACTTTTTCACCCAGTTCCCCAACACCTCTCCCATCTGGCAATCATCAGTCTGTTCTCTGTATCTGTGAGTCTGTTTTGGTTTTGTTTGTTTCTGTTGTTCTTTAGATTCCAGATATAAGTGAAATCAAATGGTATTTGTTTTTCTTTGACTTATTTCACTTAGCATAAAACCTTCTAGGTCCACCCATGCTGTTGCAAATGATAAGATTTCATTCTTTTTTTTTTTAAGATTTTATTTATTTATTTTTAGATAGAAGGGAAGAGACGGAGAAAGAGAGGGAGCAAAACATCACGTGGCTCCCACTGGGGACCTGGCCTGCAACCCAGGCATGTGCCCTGACTGGGAATAGAACCGGCGACCCTTTGGTTCACAGCCCGCACTCAATCCACTGAGCTACACCAGCCAGGCAGATTTCATTCTTTTTTATGGCCCAGTAATATTCCATTATATCACCACCAATTTTTTATCTAGTTGTCTATTGATGGCACTTGGGCTGCTTCCATAGCTTGGCTATTGTAAATAATGCTGCAATGAACACAGGAGTGCAGATATATGTTCAGTTGTGTTTGGGTTTCTTCAGATAAATTCCCAGAAGTGGAATCACAGGGTTATAAGGCAGTTCCATTTTTAAGTTTTTGAGGAACATCTATACTGTTTCACACAGTGGCCGCGCCAGTCTGCACGCTCACCAAAGGTGCACAAGGCTTCCTTTCCTCCACATCCTTGCCGACACTTGTTCGTTGATTTATTGATGATAGCCATTCTAGAAGGCAGGCGTGAGGTGATTTTTATAAAATATTGCAGTTTTAACTTGCATTTATCTGATAATTAGTGACATTGAGCATCTTTTCATGTCTATTGCCCATCTGTGTGTCCTCTTTGGCGAGGTGTTTATTTAGGTCAGGGGTGTCAAATTCATTTTCACCGTGGGCCACATCAGCCTCGCGGTTGCCTTCAAAGGGCCAGAATAATTTTAGGACTGTATAAATGTAACTACTTAACTGTTAAGGAGTTGAAATTACATTCAGCCCTTTGAATGCAACCGTGAGGCTGATGTGGCCCCCGGAGAAAATGAGTTTGACACCCCGATTTAGGTTGTTTGTCCATTTTTTTATTGGATTATTAGTTTTTTGGGTGTTGAGTTGTATTAGTTCTTTATAAATTTTGTATATTAACTCCAGATGAATCGTTGGTGACCAACACTTTTCTATAGAGGGCCAGGCAGGACATATTGTAAGCTTTGCAGGCCAGTCTCTGAACTACTCAACTCTGTCACCTAGTATGAAAGTAGTCATACACAATTATCTAGACAAATGGGTGTGGTGCGTTACAATAAAACTTTATTTACAAAGTCAGAGGAGAAGCCAGATTTGGCTCGAGGATGGTAAATCGCTGAGCCCTTGACCTAGATGATAATTGATCTTGCACAAAACAGAATGCTAGGATTGATGGTAAATTGGTATTTGACTATGCAATCTTCTACAGCACTAAGATGAATTCAAATAACAGGATTCTGCAGAATACTGAGATCAAGCTGAACTATAGAGCTTTCAGAATATATACTTATGTATATAGACTATACAACCTTTGGAAAGATAAAAATCATCAGTCTTGTTTCTCTCTGGGAAGTGGAGGGAAGGCTCAGGTAGGGAGTCTTGTTCTTTTTCTTTTACATCCTTGTTTATTCTGAATTGTCTTTATCATGAACATTTTATTACTTTAACACAAAGTCAAAGAACATTCCCTCACTGAATGACTTGGAATACATGGAATCAGAGAGTTTGATGCTTTATCTTAAACAAACACTTGCCTTTGTGGCACTTTACTTCTAAGAAAAACTAAAATCAACAGGCCTTCTGAAATTCCTTTGTGATGATAACATGTGACAACTCTTTTATGAGGATAATATGTTTAGTCTGTTTTTTGGCTCATGGCGATCCTTACAAGGTCAATCTACAATGCCAGGCCATGCGTCCAAAAGACTGTAACAGGCATAAATAAGGAACATATAGGACTAAATAATATCAAAGCAATGAAAAGGTTAATTCAGTTTATTGACTATGTTTTCAGTCTTCTCTTATCTCAGTTATATTCTTGACAGCAAATTTTTATCAAAATGACTTTATAATTAGTGGTAATACTGTTAGAAGGCAGAATATTTATCAACAAACCTTGGAGAAATATTAACGAGCAAAGCATCTTGAGTACTTATAATGAGCCAGACACTAGGTGCTTACCAGAAATATAATAATCAATGCTCACAACATCCTTTGAAAGTGGTGCTAGCCCTGGCTGGTGTAGCTCAGTGGATTGAGCGCGGGCTGGGAACCAGAGGGTCCCGGTTCGATTCCCTGTCAGGGCACATGCCTGGGTTGTGGGCCGGGTCCCCAGTGAGGGCCACGTGAGAGGCAACCATACATTGCTGTTTCTCTCCCTCTCTGTCTCCCTCCCTTCCCCTCTCTCTAAAATAAATAAATAAAATCTTAAAAAAAATGTTTAAAAAAAAAAGTGGTGCTAATATTATTTCCATTTTACAGATGATAAAAATGAGGCTTAAAGAGGTTTATAGTTTTGTCCAAAATGGCACAGCTAACTACTTCTGAGGTTCAAACCTAAGTCCGATTTGAGTTTTCCCCTTACTCTCAACATCTGATCCAATGAGAAGAGGAAGAGGGAGTGGATAATTCAGGAATTACAGCATTTTTCAGACTATAAAATGCACTTTCCCCCCAAATTTGGGAGGAAAATGGGGGTGCATCTTATAGTCCCAATGTAGCTTACCTGGCTAACTGCGGGGGTGGGGGGAGGCAGTGGCAGTGGAGCGGGGTCACAAGAGGCAGGAAGCCAGTGGCAGCTGGAGTGGGTGATTCTGCGGGGCCCTGGGCTGGGAGGAGGTGTCCTGGCGGTGTGAAGCAAGTGAGGCAGGAGCGGAGTCCCTGCTACAGCATACTATAGTGCTAGGGAGGAGGGTACAGGTGGTGCAGGCATGTTAGGAGAAGAAAGCCTGTGGCGCCCGAACATGCCTCCATCACGTGACTGGTGTGTCCCCCATTAACACTAACATAGGCAAATTCCACTGCAGGGTCACCTGTCAATGTGGCCCTGCAGCTGTTGCAAAACTACAGCTCCCATCATGCTTGGACAGGTTGGGATGATGGGAGCTGTAGTTTGGCAACAGCTGCAGAGCCACACAGGTTGTGCAACACTGCTGTCCCCACACAAGAGTGTTGCACAAGCTGTGGCCCTCCAGCAGCAGGTCCCCCATAACAGTGTCAGCAGCAGAGCCCCGACAACAGTGTCAGCAGCAGATCCCCCATAACAGTTGCAACCTTTGGACGTCTCCATCAACAAGCCATTGGAAGTGTCCATGAGAGAAGAGTGGAACAAATGGATGGCTGCTGGAAATCACGATCTGGCACCAACTGGCTGAATGAAGAGGCCCACCATCACCCAAGTGTGTGAGTGGGTGAGAACCTCATGGCAGTCAGTTAAGGATGAAACCGTTGTGAGATCCTTCAAAAAATGTGGCATCAGCAATGCCTTAGACGGCTCTGAAGATGACATCCTCTATGAACAGAGCGAAGACAGTGATACTAGTGATTCTGAGGAGCTGAGCTGCATAAACGTAGACAGTGGTGAGGAGGAGTTCTTGGGGTTCCCTGGTGATTAGAGGGGTTTCCGAACTTAAAGCTTAAAGTCAGTGATAATGGTTGTTAATGCTGCTGTTGAGTTCTGTTTACATTTACATTGGTGAAATATTATGTTACTTATGTTATTAAATATTTTGCCACATTTTTTGCTTCAAATTTTTTTTTTCCTATTTTCCTCTAAAACGTAGGTGCATCTTATGGTCTGGTGCATCTTATAGTCTGAAAAATACAGTATTTCAAATTGGCAGTTGAAGGCACTATATGACTTTCTAATGTATAAGGAGGTGGGAAGATGGGAAGAGTGGCAGGTGGCATCAGTTACCTGCTCAAATTTTATTGGCTTAGAATATTGAATAAAGTTGGCATTCCATTTATGACAAAATGTCATTTGGTGTCAAGAAAAAAAAACACTACATTTCAGAGCATCTTTAAAACATGTTCAGGTTTTAAAATTTATTGGTGTTATTGGACATGCTAATTGAAGAGTAATTGTAATGAGAAAAATCTACATCATCAATTCAACTCCTCCTGTAATTTAAATGTTCTAATGCAGTGGAAACACTACAAGGTTTCTCCAAGTGCTCAGGAATGCCGATAAGCACACTCTCAGAAGGAGGCTGAACTTGGTTCAGAGCCAGATGTGACAAAAGAACAGAAATAACAGGCGGGATCAGGAGAAGGAAGTGATGAGTGCTCGAGCCGAGTTTAATCTGCAGAGTGGGAAGCAATGCGCTGTTGGCTTATGTGGCTGTAAAGAGGAAACAATGTAAACATTTTAACAAGGAGACTCCCTCAAATCCTTGAAAACCTGTTTGCCCTCTGAATGACCAAAGCCCCTATAAAGATAATATTCACAATCAAGCCAGCAGTTTGCTGCAAATTAGGGTTGTGTGAGACACCCAGGCCAAGGTCACAGGGAGGTCAAGGGCTCACGGGTTGTGGTAGCCCAGCAAGCTCTCGCCATTGTGTGAAGTGTTTCTCCATCTTTTTTCTTTTGGGGGTGAAGTCTGGTTTCATGACTGAAAACAGAGTACTAAAACTTGTAAATAATTTACACATTTTATTTCCATTTTTCTTGTCCAAGGTCCAATTCCTTCACAGCCTGGTGACTCCATAGTTATAGTCGGTATGTAAATGGTGCCATATACAAAAGTGTAAACTCCAGCCTCCTCCCCAGAGGTTACGTTTATTGGAGTGCTTAACCATTGTGCTTTAACAATCTCAGGCATTAAATGACATAACACATATCCAGACTACTAAGTGCCTACCAAGAATGAAAGGACACTGTAAACCGTAGGCGCTGTGGAAATCTAAGGCACTGCATGTCGTTCAGTGGTTTCTAAACCCACTCGACATCGGAATCTCCGGGGGGCACCTGTCAAGCATATTCCAGGGCTCTTTCTCCAGAGATTTGGATTCAGTGGGTCAGAACAGAAGTGTTTTCCATAATCCCCTCATGTACTTTTTGGGTTTTGAACTGGCTTTGAGAATTGCTGTGTGGAGTTGTTTTCTACATTCTATGCCCACCCCCCTTTTATCCTCCAGCCCTCACTTCGCCTTATTCCCTTGCCCAAGGGCCCTTCTTTCTACCCAAGTACATTTTATAGTTGCTCATATTCTTGTCTTCCATTCAGTCTTGGCCTTCTTCCGTGTCATGTTGGCATGTACTCTAACTTCACAACTACCAAATATATTTCCCCCTTTCCCTAAAAAATATTTTTATTAAGTACAATTGTTATAAATTGGGCATAAACTTTAAATTGGAGGGAATATAAAAAAGAGTTGGGAGTGCTACACAGGTACTAATAGAAAACTTTCATTGCTTAAATATACATTTTGGAAAGAGCATTAACAGTTACATGAGATAAGGATGCTTTACATACAAGGCAGTTACAGTCAATCCAGAAGATCTAACCAACAGCCGAGAGGATGGAGAAATGTAGTAATGATGTCATACAGATGCAATCATCAAAATCCAGACTGTAGGAAGCTCTGGAGTTTGTTAGTCTGAATGAATCAACAGCACCAGTCTCAGCAGGGAGCTTGCTAGAAACTCAGAATCTTGGGTCCCACTCCAGACCTTTCAAAAGCAGAATCTACTGTTTAGCAAGATCTCCAGGTGAATTGTGCATACTTTGAAGTATACACAATTAAGAAGTACTACTCTACTGGATAAGACAGTATCTTCAACAAATAAATTGCAAGAAAAAAAGAGAGAAGGAAACACAGATTTAAAAAGATTAAGAGATCTATTGACAAGATACAATGTGGGGACTTGTTTCGATCCTGATTTGCACAAACCAGCTGTAAAAAAATTTTTCTTGAAGTGACAGAGGAAATTTGAATGTCAATTGAATATTATTATGTAGTGATATTAAGTAGTCACTGTCAATTTTGAAAGAAAATTAAGGGCATTATAGTTATTAAAAAGATGGAAGAGGTTTATCTTTTAGAGATTACCTACTTTAGTATTTATGGATGAAATAATATCATTTCATGGGTTTGCTTCAAAATAATCCAGTGGTGGCATTTATTAATGAAACAAGATTGGGCCTGAGTTGATTACTGTTTTAGATAGGTAATGCCCATGTAAGGGGCTATTATATTATTTTTCTTTGCAATGCAATCCTAATACTAAGTACCTGAACTTAGGTCACCTTCACATTGTAAGGACACAGTCCCTCACAAGACTCTTCTCATTTACCAGCCCCAAACTCCAGGGTCCCCAGGCCACCCATGCATCTGACCAACTGGTTACAAATTCAGGGGCTACCCCTCAGATTCAGTAATTTGCTACAATGCTCAAAGAACTCAGGAAAACATTATATTTATGATTATAGCGTTATTATGTAGAATACAACTCAGGACTAGCCAGATGAAGAGACACACAGGGCCAAGTCTATGAGGGCTCTGAACGTTCTCAGGCTGCATCACCCTCCTGGCCCATTGAGGTATGATTACCAACCAGGAGGCTCACCTAAGCTTCCACATTCAGTTTTTTTCTTTCCTCACCAGAGGACATGCTTAGAGAGGGGAAGGGAAGGAGAAAGAGAGGGAGAGAAGTATTGCTGTGAGAGAGAAACGTCGGTTGCCTTCTGCATGCACTGCGACATGGGGACCGAACCTACAGTTCAGGCATGCATTTTGAACGGAATCGAACTCACAACCCTTTGGTTCATGGATGTTGCCCCAACCAACCAAGCCACACCAGCCAGGGCCCACGTCCAAAGTTTCTATTGGGATTTCATTCTGTAGGCATAATCGATTGAATCATTGGCCACATGGCTGAATTAAGTCTGCACCCCTTCCTTTCCCCTCCCCAAAAGTCAGAGGTTGGGTTGGTACCGTGTGGCTCAAAATGCCAACCTTCTAATCATCTGGCTAGTTATTCTGGCAAGGACGGCCCTTGTCCCAAATCATGTTATTAGCATAAACTCAAGTATGGTCTGAGGAGATTCTATTACAGGGATTTGCCTTACACATCTATTAGAACTAGTTAAGCAGTCTCTATGAGGATGTAATATTCTTACCTGATACTGGAGCTTGGTGTTCAGATGGTAAACAATTAGGGAGGGAAGACGGATATAAAGTGGTGAAGATCAAGAATATGCTGGAACCTACAGGAGGAACAGACTAAAACCTGTGTCAGTTCACACTGCCTCTTGTGTTGGTGGTGGGGGCCCTTCCTCGTGGAACTGAACACATAGGCATCACCTAGGAGTCAGAGAAGCTGGGGAGGATCTGGGCGAAGGCAGAGCAGGTCCCGCTTCTGCTCCCTCCCAGGGGGTGAGTCAGCAGATCGGTAACAACGTGCGCGAGCTACTAAATGGCCACCGCTTCCCGCTGACTTTCAAATCTCACAGGAATCTTCCTTGTGGCCCCCAGAGCTAGACTCATACAGAAAATAAACTTCTGAGGGAAGTAGTTCAACATCGCCTGGTCAATATATTACAAAGCCACCTCACCCCAAAATAAGAAAACATTTGTAAATCAACATGTGCCTCGAAGTAATTTTTTAAGGGATAAGCAACTTCCTAAAGAAATCTGAGATATACATGGCAACTCCACCCACCACTGGGAACGCATTTGCCTGGTCACACGTGATTCCCTCTCCCCTCTGGGATAAGAAGATGAGACCTCCCACCAATTCTCCACCTGATCTAATTCCATCCTTTTAGGCTCTCCCGAGGATCATGCCCCATCGTTTAACTCCTTACTTCTCTGGTTTAAACATCTTATGTTCCAACTTTACATCTTCAGTGTACTGAAAATAAAAAGTGCTCACGATTCTGTAAGTCCCTCCAGCAAATATTCTCTCTTTCTCTTTCCCACAGCCAAGTTTTGAGAACGAAAAGTCTATGGGTGCTGTTGTCACTTGTGTGATATAGTTTTGCTATATTATTTGAGGATACTCAATTCTTCTATAAATAACAAGTGAAACTAACAAGTAGAACACAGGTGAGATTCATAAAATATGTTGAGGAGTGACGGCAAATGTGTTGATTTAGAAACCTGTTAAATTAAACACAACTAACATAAACAAAGCATATGTTTGATGAACATAATGAAAAGAGCGGAACAAAAAAGAGTGCTACTTGTAGATACAAAGGGATAGAAAAACCAAGAAAACCTGGAATATTAATAAAGCACAGGCATGTATCATCCAGAATGACTACTTTGCCATTCTTAAATTGGCTATTTGTTGGTGATGACCATTCTTGCCCCATGAGACCACTGCCTAAGACACACAAATCAATCTATAGTTCCTCAGTAGGTTATTGGTGAGTTTTAAGTTGTTCTCAGGCTACCTGTCCCTCACTCGCTTTGAAAGAGCAAGTGTGTGTTGGCCCTGCTAATGCTCAGTTAGCTCCCCCTTGCTCCCCCTCCACCCGGAGCTCGTAACCACACTATCAGCAGGGAATGACGGTGAGAGAGAGAGTGAGGGGAGGAGTCGCCTTGCACCGGACTGACACCCTGTCCTCAGTGTGATGTCTACTTTATCTCTTTTCTTTGCTTCTTGCTGTGTGTTTTAAATTTATTCAATAAACTTTGTGATTCAAGCATCTTAATATGATCTCGGCCTAGCTTTTCTGTGATTCCTAGGATAGCCTGCTTGGTGGTGAGCTCGGAGGTAAGGTAATCAAACTGTTCTGGTTGGCTTAGCATCCTGGAAATCCCCTTAGCCCTGGGCAAACAGGGACAGTTGATCAGCCTATTAGAGATAATCATTGCAACATGTTTATTTCTCACCACACCAATCTCCTCACCTCTCCCTTACTTTTTCAGTGATTGCAATCTGGTTTCTATTAACACCCCTCTATCAGGAACATTCTTGCTAAGATCAGCAGTTACTTCCATATTGTCAAATCAAATGAACACCTATTTTATTTCCTGGAAGCAATAGATATTATTATAGTTTTTCTTTTGTGAGACTCTTTTTCCTTAGCTTGCATGACATCTCTTGCATTATCTAGTTGGGTTCCAGGCTTTACATGGACCAGATGACCATCAGGCACTTAAATTCAAAGAAGCTCAAAACTGAAGTCATCATCTTCTCCCCCAAATCTTTCTTCCTGTACTCTGTCTCTCTCTCCACTGTACTTCCACCCACCCAGGTACACAAATTAGAAAATGAATGGGTCTAGGCTGCTCCTCACCCCCATATATGTGTTCCATGTTGGTTCCTTTAGGGTTCCTGGGACACTCACCAGCAGCTCCAAGTGTCCCCCAAATCAGGCTACTTGCTCCCTTCACTCTCTATCCCAACTGGTTTTATCCTTCAGTTCCTTCCTCTTGGTTATGTCTGGACTGGCTTTGGACTACTCACCTAGGCCTGCCCTGACAGAGGCTTGGATGCTCTGATCATTTCTCCTAAGACCCTTTTAGGTAGCCCTGCAATGACGTCTCAGTCCCTTTTTGTCAGGGGAAGAAAATCAGAGTCACCCACAATGTTGGTTTGACCTCCGTTCCTCTTTTTCTACAACTGCTACCTCACTTCACCATCTCGTCCCTCTGGGGCTGAAATGTTGAAGCCACTTAAATGGTCTTCTACCTGTAATATATCCCACGCCCAATACTTTCTCTCTATTGCCTTCAGTCATCTCTGTAAAACACAAATCTTATTAAATCATGTCATTCTTCTGCTTAAGTTTTTTTCAAAGTCCTTAGCTTGACATTCAAAGCCCTTCCTATCGTGTCTCAGATCTATGTCTCACCCATGTTGGCAATTTGCAATTCCTGATGCGCCATGGTCATTTCTCATTTTAAATATTGTTAACTCTTACCGACACGCCCTGTACTCTTCTTAACAGCCACTTTCCTTTCACCAACCAGCAACAGCACAGATGCTCCCATTCTCCCACGTTCCCTTCCATTCTCACCGTGGTCACCTCCCTCATCAACACAACCCCTGGTCTGGTTCGCATGCCTCTGGTTGATGTTACCTATCGCTTAGGTGACATTAGCACTTATCAGACTCTCACAACAATATTTTTTTAAAAACTATATTTCTTGCTAGACTGTGAACTTCTTGAGGTCTTGCATATGCAGAGCCTAACACAGCTTTAGGCCTGTGGTAGGTTTTGCATACAGGTTTGTGAAATGAGTAAAAAGGTAAGGAATCTGATAAGATAAACTGTATACGAGATATACCATTTGCATTCTGTCTTCCTACCTGTCTATTTGTTCTGGGCCATGTGCAAAGAGGGAGACAAAATCCTACTGGAGAATCTGGAAAGAATTAGGGAAAAGCCTGGATTCACATCTCAGGAAACTAGATAAACTAGATAGTTGCCCATCAAGTGGTGGCAACAAAGAGTGAGTCAAGGTGACATAACCACAGGGTTGTATGCATCTGGATGTTCCATGTGGCCCAGCAGGCCTGAGGAGGGGGAGATAAGGGTTCCACAATCTGCTTCTTCAGTATGTTCTTCTAATTCATTCATTCTGTCAATCCCTATTGCCCTAGTCCTAGTTCAGTTCCTCCCAAGAAAGTGGCCCCCCAGCAACAGTGGCAGGAAGGTGGCATCCAG
>PVJI01028651.1:0-16249 GCA_004026765.1 Micronycteris hirsuta
TAGGGGACATATCAGTGAAAATACTGCTGCATGAAATATCTGAGATTTTCCTGCCTATGTTCTCCTCTAGGACTTTAATGATGCCACAACTTATATTTAAATCTGTTATCCACCTTGAATTTATTTTTGTGTATGGTGTAAGTTGGTGCTCGAGTTTCATTTCTTTGCATGTAGCTGTCCAGCTCTCCCAACACCATTTGTTGAAGAGGCTATTTTTACTCCATTTTATGCTGCTGCCCCCTTTGTCAAAAATTAATTGCCCATAGAGACTTGGGTTTATTTCTGGGTTCTCTGTTCTGTTCCATTGGTCTGTCTGTCTGTTTTTATGCCAGTACAAGGATGTTTTGATTACAGCAGCCTTGTAATACATTTTGATATCAGGTATTGTGATCCCTCCTACTTTGTTCTTCTTTCTCAAAGTTGCAGCAGCTATTTGGGACCATTTATGGTTCCATATAAACTTTTGAAGTGTTTGTTCTATATCTGTGAAATATGCCACTGGTAATTTAATAGGTATTGCAGTGAATCTATCAATTGCTTTGGGGAGTATGGACATTTCGATGATGTTAATTCTTCCAATCCATGAACACGGTATATGTTTCCATTTGTTTGTGCCTTCGTTGATTTCTTTCTTCATTGTTGTGTAATTTTGTGAGTATAGGTCTTTTACCTCCTTGGTTAGATTTATTCCTAGGTATTTTATTTTTCTTGTTGCTATATCAAATGGGATTTGTTCCTGATTTCTGCTTCTGATGTTTCATTGTTGGTATACAAAAATGCCTTTGATTTCTGGATATTGACTTTGTGTCCTGCTGTTTTGTCAAATTCATTTATTAGGTTGAGCAGTTTTTTGGCGGAGTCTATAGGATTTCCTATGTTCACTATCATGTCTTCTGCAAACAATGACAGTTTTGTTTCCTCTTTTCTAATTTGGATGCCTTTTATTTCCTTTTCTTGTCTGTTTGCTGTGACTAAAACTTCCAATACGATGTTGACTAGAAATGGTGAATCGGTACAGCCTTGCCTTGTTCCTGATCTTAGTGGGAAAGCTTTTCGTTTTTGCCCATTGAGTATGATGTTGGCTGTAGGTTTCTTATATATGGCCTTTATGATGTTGAGGAATGCTCCCTCTATTCCTTTTTCTGATATAGTCCGATGTCTGACAGATGTTGTTCATAACATTCCTAGGCCTCAGGCGCTGCTCTCTAGGAAACCCTTTTATTACTTTTCTGATATAGTTCATTATTACTATTTAGAAATGGCAACTGATTTCTGAATATATTTTTTTTGTATTGTACTACTTTACAGAGTTCATTTATCAGTTCTAGTATTGGGTTGGCCAAAAAGTCCATTTCATTTTTTCCATAAAATAAAAGGTACATTTTTCACTTTCACCAATAACTTCATTGATTTGGATATTTTGAGTATGTCAGCTATCTCCTGCATGGTATAACATTCATTGTTCTCAATTATTGTCTTCATTTGATTGATATCTATTTCAACTGGTCTACCTGACCCTGGAGAAATTTCCAGCACAGAACTTTGCAGACCACTTTTGACACATTTGATCAGTCACAGCACTTTCTCCATACACTGCACAAATCTTTTTTCTGTGTTTAAGTTGCATTTTTGTCTTTCTTGAAATAATAAAACATAATATGCTGAAAATGTTGCATATTTTCTTCCATCTTCAATATTAAAATGCCTACACAAAAATTACCAATTTTGATACTTCAAAAAAATGCATGCTGATGTGACAGCTGTCACAGTGCAGTCAAACAAAATTGTTTTGAATGAAGTTAAAGACAACTAAGCGCCACTAGAGCCATCTTATGGGGGAAAAAAAAGTTAACTTTTGGCCATCCCTATAGTTTTTTGGTGGAATCTTTAGGGTTCTTGATACACAGTATCATGTTGTCTGCAACAAAACTGCAATAGCAGTTTTACTTCCTCCTTTCCAATCTGGATGCCTTTTATTTCTTCTTGTCTGATTGCTGTGGATAGGCCAGTACTATGTTGAATAAGAGTGGTGAAAGCGGACATCCCTGTCTTATTCCTGATCTTAAGGGAAATGCTTTTTTATTTTGCCCATTGAATATGATGTCAGCTGTGGATTTGTCATATAGGCCTTTATTATGTTGAGGTATGTTCCCTCTCTTTCCACGTTGCTGAGAGTTTTTATCACAGGTGGGTGCTGTATTTTATCAAATGCTTTTTTCTGAATGTGTTAGTATGATCATATGATTTTTATCCTTCATTGTGTTTATGTGGTACATCCCATTTATTGACTTGGGGATGTTGTGCCAACCTTGCACCCTATTTCATTCTAAAAAACGTAGACTTCCCCCTTCCACTCCTATGCTGGCAATGGAGCTCTTTGGAAGGTAGAATAATCAGATCAGAAAGTTAACTGGCAGTTCACATACAGATTGTATTAGAGTGACGAGGCAGGGAGACCAGTTAGGATGTATTGGACGTGAGAGATGCTGGGAGCCTGAATAGGGACTGTGGGGATTGATGGATTGTACAGAAACTTTGGATATTAGAGTCCCTAAATATTATGACCAGCCAGAAGTGAGAGTGAGAAGTCAAAGAAGACTTGTCTAGCTTGAGTTTCTGGAGATTATGATGACATTAAGTTAGAAAACACCAGAGGGAGAACTGACTTGCAATGGAGAGAAGAAATGATGGCATGTTAATTTTAAGGTCCTTGTTTAAAGTTTAGAGAGATCCACTATGTAATTGGAAATTCTACTCGAGATACACTTTAGGAATAATTGCAGTTTTTGTGAGTGCCTCTGAGGCTATGGAAGTGGTACCACTAGGAGTTAGCATAGTGTTTAATGCTGTAGACTTTGGAGTCAGAAAAATCCAAGGTCAGATCTGTGTTATACCATTTATTTGGTTGGATTGGGTGACCTTGGGCAAGTTACTTAATATCTCTAAGTCTAAATTTCTTCTAAAATGTGGGGTTAATAATACTTTAAAGAATTGTTCAGGGCCCTGACTGGGTAGTTCAGTTGGTTAGAGCATTGTCCTGATATGCCAAGGTTGTGGGTTCAATGCCCGGTCAGGACACGTACAAGAAACAACCAATGAATGCATAAATAAGTGGAACAACAAATCAGTGTTTCTCTCTTCCTCTCTCTCTCTCTCTCTCCTCCTCCCTCTCCCCTCCCCTCTTCCTTCTTTCTTCCCCTCTCCCTCTCCCCCTTTCTCTCTCTCTCTCTAAAAATCAATAAATTACAAAAATTTACAAAAGAATTCTTAGAGATTAAGATAGCGTGTACACAATGATTAGCACAACACCTAGCTTATACACATGTGTCATAAATGACAGCTATTGCTAATAGTAGTGGTAGTTACAGTTGTAGAGGAGAGCGAGAACTGTAAAGGACAAGGAATGGAGCTTTTAGAAATCAGCAAGTAGATCAATCTAGATTGGTTATTAAACTTGAGCATGCATCAGAAATACCTAGAGGCCTTGGTAAAACACAGATTTCTGGGCCCCACCCTGATAATTTCTGATTCAGTAGGTCCGAGTGGGGCTCGAGAATTTATTTTTTGAACAAGTTCTGAGGTGATGATGATACTGTTTCCAGGACCACACTTTGAGAACTGCTGACTTAGAGTGTGCATGAAAGAAGAAAACCCGGCACAGAGACTAACGAAGAAGCCAAGGTTGATGGAAAACCAAGAGAAAGTTTGGAGAAGGAAGTAACAGCCTGCAGACTCTCTAGATCCACCAAGTCTGCTTTTCAAGTACATAGACCTCATCTCATTCTTCTTTCTTCTCCAGGATTTGGCATAATGCTTGGCACGTAGCATTGTTTGAATGAACCTTTGAAGCTTAATACTGTTCTTGTGCATGATTGCATGTACTTCACACAGATTTCATTCATCCTCATATCTC
Source organism: Micronycteris hirsuta (assembly GCA_004026765.1). NCBI lineage: Eukaryota > Metazoa > Chordata > Mammalia > Chiroptera > Phyllostomidae > Micronycteris > Micronycteris hirsuta. The sequence goes on from PVJI01028651.1 coordinate 3,914, forward strand.
TGCTGAGTCACAGAGAAGGTCGTTTCTAATTTTACACACGTGCATGTATGTGGGTGCAGTAATTACAGTAAATTTCTCTCAAACAGCTGATGCATAGCTAGGTGCTTTGAGTTTGTGTTAGATGCTCTTCCCCCACTATTTTTAAAGTCAGAGTCCAGTTTGCAAAATAATAGTTGATGAGAAGTCAAGATTACAATCTGCGTTTTGTGTTAGGCACTTTGCAGGTTATTGGTAAGCAAATAATATTCTCCCTGTACCTGGAAAGTTTACAATAGATGGGCAAAATGGGCAAGAACCCAAAGGACCCTGGCTGGTATGGTTCAGTTGGTTAGGTATTGTCCTGCAGACTAAAAGGTCAAAGAGTTTGATTCCAGATCAGGGTACAAGCCTGGGTTGCAGGTTCGGTCCCCAGTTGGGTTGAGTGCAAGAGGCAACCAATTGTTGTTTCTCTCACATCGATGTTTCTCTCCCTTTCTTCCTCCCTCCCTTCCCCTCTGTCTAGAATCAATAAACAAAATAAAAATACCACAAAGGGAAGGAACAGGAGGAGACATGCAGGAGGAGATATAATCATAGAAATGTGGATGGAGAGAAATCTGCATATAAGTACTTCTTGTTTGCTGATGTACTTTGGATCTTATGTTTCTCATATACTGAGGACTTTGGCATGTAGCATAAATGTTAGTTCTGATCTCTGATGTAGAGCCATAAGGGAGTCTACTATATAGGAAATCAAACAGGAGTTGTGCAAAGATAAGTGTACAGGAAAGGGATTTTAGGAGTTAAATATAGCAACTCACCATGCTTCTACTTCTTCTTGGCCTCTTGTTCTCTTGCATTTATACTTAGTGCTAACACTCATTAAGTATTTACTATGTGTCAGAAGCTGTGCACGGTGCTGGACATAGAGAAATGGTTGTTGCTCTGGGCACCTAACACGAGCTTTAGTTAGGGGGTATGATACTGTCTGCACGAGTGTGCGCACACATTGTCAGGGTAGATCTGATGCCTGAATTTTATCATCTTAAGAATATATTGATATGAGGAGACATCAAGGATTGAAGTTAAATTCATTCAGCCTTATGTATGCAAGGAGCCATGAAAAAAATACAGAGGTAAATGAATTTTTTAAGCACTCAAAGAATATGTAATTTGGTAGAGGAGTAAAAAACATGTTTACAGTACTGCATAGAATATAATAAGCACTATGTAAATATTGATCACAGACTAGATTCTCCAATGCTTGTTGAGTGCCTTAGTGTTAGTTTTGATTTAAACTCATAAGCTGCTATAAGGTTCCAGAAATTAAACGTCATAAATCCCCATTAATCTCATAGGCAGCCCTTTGCTTTTTTATATGATACAAAAAATATTCTGGCAGTCTGTGCCCTTATTTTCTTAGTTTGGGAATTGCGCTTATAATGCATGTAAGCAGAAAGGTCGTTAACAACTAGTTACTGTTTTTTAAGTAGCTTGTATTAGGCTAGGCCTTTTCTATATGTCATTTAATCCTTATAATAACAACCTTGTAAACTGGACATTATCCCCATTTTACCAATAAGGCAACTGAGATTCCGAATGGGGAGAACAGTTTTCCTGCAGCTGGCTGGTGAGGTGGGACAGGGCTTCAGCCCCAGGCTTGGACTCCAGAGCCAGTGCTTCTCTCGTCAGCTCCTGTGTCAGCATGGGGCCTAGGCACGCAAAGGTCCCAGTGAAGAAGTCCAGTCTTGTTTCCACTGACTTGGGAAAAGTTACTGGAGGAAATTAGAATTTTAATGAAGTGGATTGAAGACAATTTGGTAATATCATTAGGGATGGAGGGGGAATGGAGGAGGACATTAAAAGGCCCTAATGGTGATTATTCTGTGAAGATACGCTGTATTTGACCCCAAAATTTTTAATTGACTGACAAGAAATTTTGCACAAATGTTCAGATTTTGCACTTCTCTATGTATAGGTGCAAACCATTCTAGAAGAGGAACTGACTTTTCTGAGCTAATGTCATTTAAAGTAAATTCAGAACTCCTTTTATCTCCTTTTTATTGAATGTATTGGGGTGATACTGGTTAACAAAATTATACTGATTTCAGGTGTACAGTTCCCCACACATCTGTACACTGCGTTGTGTGTTCACCACTCCAAGTCAGATTCCCTTCCATCAACATTTATCCCCCTCTACCTTCCTCCACCGTCACCCGCCCGGTCACCACACTGTCATCTGTGTCCATGAGTCTTCTCTTTTTCGCTCAATCCTTTCACACCCTGCCCCAGCTCTCCAAACTACACCCTGAACAGCTGTCACCCTGCTCTTTGAGTCTGTCTCTATTTTGCTCATTAGTTCATTTTGATCACTAGATTCCACATATGTACTTGTTTTTCGCTGACTGGTTTATTCAGAAGTTCTTTTTTAAAAACAAAAAAAAACTTCACCTCGGGCAATTTTTTCTTTGCTTTTAGAGGGAGAAGAACAAGGTGGGGAAAGGGAGAGAAACATTGATCAGTTGCCTTTTATACACATTCCTACTGGGATTGAACTGCAACCTAGGTGTGTGCCCTGATGGGGAGTTGAACGGGGAGTCACTTAGTGAAAAATATCTTGCTTCTCACCCTAAACAATATGTACCTAAGATTTCCCAGCTAATCTCCCCTTTCTCTACAGCACTTACTCCTCCCACCCAGCCAACTGCCTATTTTTTAATCTGTTTAGAAGTTAAATTCTTGTCTGTATATTCCATTTATGGCTTAATATTTTTATTTTGATTTGCTTTGTCCCTTTTGGGTTTTATTTTATACATTCCTGGAAGCATCGACTGTACAGTTGACCCTTGAACAGCACTGGTTTGAACTGCATGGGTCCACTTACAGATATTTTTCAATAAATATAGTTGGTCATCTGTATCCCTGGGTTTTGCATCCACAGATTCATCTAGCCATGGATAAAAAACTATTTTTTATCTGCAGTTATGAGTCTGTAGTGGATGTGCTGGACGGACTTTATGCATTGTTGTACACCGTGTTATATAAGGGACTTAAGCATCCGTGGGTTTTGATCTCCATGGAAGTCCTGGAGCTAATCCCCCAGGGATACCAAGGGACTGTAGTTAAGTTTTTGGGGGAGTCAGAAGTTATATATGGGATGGTGCCCCTGACCTCTGTGTTATTCAAGGGTCAGCTGTAATTATATTTGTAAATCATAGTCTTTTTAAGCTCATTTCAAAAAAATTTTCTATGTAATTATTATGATACAAATGGATAAATATAAACCCTGTATTAGTTATCATTGCTGTGTAACAAATTACCCCAAAATTTAGCAGCTTAAAACAACAAACATATCTTATCCAAGCATTTCTGTGGGTCAGGAATTCAGTTGCATCTTGTCTGGGTGGTTCTGGCTCAGTGTGTCTGATGGGTTACGCTGTTGACCAGCACTGCAGCAGTCATCTGAAGGCTTCATTGGGCTGGAGGAGCTGCTTATAAGGTGGTTCTCTCACATGGCTGTTGGCATGAGGCCTTAGGCCTTTCATAGGGCTGTTTGAGTGTCCTCACAATGTGTCAGCTGGCCTTACCCAGAGCAAGTGATGCAAGAGAGAGCAAGAAGGAAACTACATGCCTTATATGTTCTATCTTGAATACACACATTGCCACTTCTGCTATATTCTGTTATAAGTAAATCATTAAGTCCAGCCCACATTCAAGGGAAGACAACTAGACTTCACCTTTTTTGGCGGGAGGGTTTGTCAAAGCATTTGTAGACATATTTTAAAACAATCATAAATTCTTTGTCATGTGAAACCATATCCTGAGCTGAAATTGATTGTCCCCATTGTAGAATATGCTGTAAGTTTTCTGACTTATGTACTTACAGTATTTTCTGGAAATGCTGTGAAGAAAAGGTAATGGTTTTTAAAATCAAAAGTAAGTTTTCATAAATTACAGATTTGTTGGTGATTTATTGAAGTTTTGCATCTATCTCATTAACTTTAGTCCTAATACAGTTAAGAATATTTTCATTTTTATCCTTTTTCACGTATTCTGGTATAATTTTATTTACCCTTATTTAATAGTTTCCATAACTAATAATTTCTTATAGTAGGTGTGGTTTTATTTTTAAAGATTTTTTTTTACATTTTATTATTTTTTTAAATCTATTTTATTGGTTATTCTATTACAGTTGTCCCAATTTTTTCCCCTCCTCCACCCAGTACTCCCATTCCCTCCAGCAGTCCCTTCCCCCCTTAATTCACATCCATGAGTCATGCATATAAGTTCTTTGGCTACTCCATTACCTATAATGTTCTTAACATCCCCCTGTCTATTTTGTACCTACCAATTTCTGCTTCTAAATCCCTGCACCTGTCTCCCCATTTCCCCCCTCCCAACTGATAACCCTTCAAATGATCTCCATATTTATGATTCTGTTTCTGTTCTGCTTGTTTGCTTAGTTTGTTGTTTGGATTCAATTACTGATAGTTGTGAATTTATTGCCATTTTAATATTCATTGTTTTGATTTTCATTCTCATATATAATTCCCTTTAGAATTTCCTTTACTAATGGATTGGTGATGAATTCCTTAAGCTTTACCTTGTCTGGGAAGCACTTTATCTGCCCTTCAATTTTAAATGACAGCCTTGTTGGATAGAGTAATCTAGATTGTAGGTCCTTGATTTTCATCCTTTGAATATTTCTTGCCAGTCCTTCTTGCCTGCAAAGTTTCTTTTGAGAAATCAGCTGACAATCTTATGGGAACTCCTTTGTAGGTAACTCTCTGCTTTTCTCTGGCTGCTTTTAAGATTTTCTCTTTATTTTTAACTTTTGATATTTAAATTATGATATGTCTTGGAGTGGGCTCCTTTACGTCCATCTTGTTTGTGACTGTGTTTCCTGGACTTGTATATCTATTTCCTTTACCAAATTAGGTAAGTTTTCTTTCATTGTTTTTTTCAAATAAGTGTTCAATTTCTTGCTCATCCTCTTCTCCTTCTGGAACTCCTATAATTTGGATGTTGGTACATTTAAAGATGTCCCAGAGGCTCCTTGGCCTATCCTCGTTTTTTTTTTTTTTAATTCTTTTTTTCTTCCTACTGTTCTGATTGAATGTTTTTTTCTTCCTTGTGTTCCAAATCATTGATTTGATTCTTGGCTGCATCCTCTCCACTATTGGTTTCCTGTAGATTTTTCTTTATTTCACTTAATGCAACCTTCATTTCTGTCTGGATCTTTCTTATGCCATTGAAGTACCCAATGAGTTCCTGGAGCATCCTGATAACCAGTGTTTAGAACTGTGCATTTGATAGGTTGCTTATCTCCATTTAACTTTGTCCTTTTTCTGGAGTTTTGTTTTGTTCTTTCATTTTGGCTGGATTTCTTTGTCTCCTCATTTTGGCAGCCTCCCTGTGTTTGTTTCTATGTATTATGTAGAGCTGCTTTGACTTCCTGGCTTAGTAGTGTGGGCTATTGTAGAAAGGTGCACCTGTTAAGTTGGATGGGGTGGAGCCTTAGCCAATCACCAGGGCAGGGCAACCCGTGTCACTACTCTGCTGTTCTGTGTAGGGGAGGGCTCACAGAGGACACAGTGCTACTGCCTGGCTTCTGGAGTTTTGCCCAGGAGGAAGCTGTCTCTGGCACTCACACTTTACTTTCTCCCCATATGCCACTGGTGCCCTTCCAGCTGTTACCCTGGTGCTGAATCTCAGAGGGGATGAGTCTGTGTGAGTCCTAAGTCCATTGCTGGCCCTTTAAGAGTAGTCTCTTGAGAATCCTGCAGTTTCTTCTGCTGCCCCAACCCCCACTGGTTTTTACAGCTAGAAGTTATGGGGACTTATCTTCCTGCTGCTAGAACTCTGGGCTGGGTGGTCTGGACTGGGGCTGGGATCCCTTGCTCCTGAGATATCCTGTCTGTTCCCAACTATGCACCTCCACACCACTCTGCATCTCCACACTTCTCCATGCATCTTGCACCTCTCTGCCCTTCCTACACATCTGAATGAATGTGGCTTCTTTAAATCCTTGGTTGTTGGACTTCCACACAGCTCGATTTTCTGACAGTTCTTGGTGATACTTGTTTTGTAGTCTAGTTGTGTTTTTTACTATAGTTGTGCTCAAAGGTGGGGTGTGTTTACCTACTCCTGCATCTTGACCAGAAGTCTCTCCTCCATAACTAAGCTTATATAGAACAAAACATTGCTCATTCTTTAGAAAGTGTATATAGAACACAATTGGTTTAGTTAGGGAATCTCTTTAGAACATGTCGCAGTTACGTTTATATTTCAGCACTTTATTTCTTTAGATGTTAACCAAATCTTGACTTCACCACCTCTACCCCCAACAAGTATCAGTTACCTGTTTATTTTTTCTTCTTTTACTTTGAACCTACTTTTATATAGAAAAGACTTCTCATATAACCTTCAAAACATCCCCCAAATGTTAACACTTTACCACATTTGTTTCATTCTTTTCTCCTTCTCTTATATATGTTTTTCCTAACTAGTCAGGAGTAAGTTGCAGATATAATGCTCTTTTATTTCAATCCTTTAATGTAAATTTCCTAAAAAGAAAAAAGAAGAATTTTCTTACTGAACACCTTGTAATCCTCAAAATCAGGCAATTAGCATTAACACAATAGTATTATGCAATTTACAGGCCTTGTTATGCCCATTGGCTTATCCATAAGTACCCTTTATAGCAGCAACAACAAAAACCCAACATCCCAAGACAAAATAAAAAACTGTTCACATAGTATGCCTTCAGCTCTTGGGTTTTCTTTGGTCTCCTTTATCTTGAACAGTTCCTTAGTCCTTGTCTGTTAGACATTGACCTTTTTGAAGGGATAGACCAGTGTTGTGTTTTTAAATAGAATGCCTCTCATTTGAGGTTTGTCTGGTATTTCCACATGATTATATCCATTTGAATGCATTTTGGAGGAATACCACAAATGTAATGTGGTTTTTTCAGTGTGTCTTTTCAGGAGGCCAGTGATGTTGATGTGTCCTATTACTGCTAATGTTAATTTTGATAATTTAGGGAAGATGGATTCCTCCTGGTTTCTCCATGGTAAAGTTATAATATTTCCTTTGTAAGTCTCCTGGTAAAATACTTTGAGATTATATAAATACCCTGTTACTCCTTAAACTTTCACCCTCTAGTTTTAGGATGTATTGATGATTCTTTCCTCAGTCAATTTTGCCAAACGAATATTTTCTAATTCCATCATTCCCTCTGCATTTATTAGTTGACATATCCCCATAAATTAATTAATTAATATCAGTATGAATTCACAGATTCCTATGTTATCCAATGGGTTATAATTCTTTATAAAGACTTTATTTATATTTAAAAATAATTATCTGCCCTGGCTGGTGTGGCTCAGTGGATTGAGTGCTGGCCTGTGAACCAAAGGGTCACCAGTAAATGCCTGGGTTGTGGGCCAGGTCCCCAGTAGGGGGCATGTGAGAGGCAACTACACATTGATGTTTCCCTCCCTCTCCTCCCTCCTTTCCCCTGTCTAAAAATAAATAAATCAAATCTTTAAAAAAATAAAAATAATTATTAATTTATTTTTACTCAAATTGTTCCATATTCAACCAATAGAAGCCCTTTCAAGCTGGGTAATGGCTTTTTGATGTCGCCATTATTCTTTGAGCTCTTCCCTATTTTATGATACACCATAAGTTTTTCCTGTCCCTGCACCTGTCCTGGAATGAGCTCCAGAGAAACCCTAGTAGAAAATTGTATCTGGAGGTTGAAATCTCAAAGCTATTGGGATAGCATCGCTTCTAGGTCCTCATAGCAGAGGTGTGTGTGCATTCAAACCTCCCATGTATATCTATGTTTGTGTCTCTCTGTCCATATTAAACCTCTGAGTTCACACAGCCACTTCCAATTCCAGTCCTATATCTCATGGTTTATTATGTCCTTTCCCCTTTTCATATTTGTAACTCTCTTATTCTCAATTGAGAACCTAGTTCCCTTTTATTGACTTCATGTTTACCTACTTGTATACTCCTAATGTATCTAGGAAGAAGGTTCAAAATTGAGAACTTAATGCCTTTGTGAAAATGAAACCCACTAACTAGAGTTCAATATTTGTTTAACTTAAAAAAATTAGTCCGAAGGAATATAGTACAAATACTTTGTTCAAAAGATACATGGTGTATGTAACTCCTTTAGTGTGGTTATGTGATTCTCTTGAAATGTATTTCAAATGTGTTCAGGTCATTTGATTCTCTGTATTTCATGTTACTCTCTTGTGTTACCCCATCTTTGCTGATTTTATTTACAGTCTTTTTTCTGGATGTGTGAAACATGGTTGTAAAAAACAAAATGGCATTCCCGGAGAAGTGTCACTCTCATTCCTTTTCTTATTCTACCCTCTCTCTACCTCCCCTGCCCCCTGTAGATAATCTGTTGTCTCTGCTTTATCCTTCATATGCTTCTTTTTGCACAAAGAACCAGATATATGTATAGTTTCTTATTTCCCCTTTTTTCTTACACAAAAGGTGCTATGGATATTCTTTTGCTTTTTACACTTAACAATATATCCTGGAAACCACCCACCTCAGTTCACAGAGATCTTTCCTATTTTCTTTAACAGTTACATACAATTCCACTATGAGGAGGTCACCTGCTTACTTTTACAGGGTTTCTTATATTTTTACCTACTGCTTTCAGAGCACTTTCCTCTTGTTGCCTCATTCCACTCATGCTCCCCTCTACCTTTCCCATTTAAGGTTAGGTACCTTTCTTAGGTCTCCTTGTTCAAATTCTCTAAGCCATGGATTAAGTTATCAGATAAGCTTACATTTTCCTCCCCCTCAATTCCTTGTCCCAGTGAATGGTACATTATTCGTGTAAGCTGGAAACCTGAGTGTCCTGAACTATCAGTTCATCATCTCTCATGTCTATTTTCTCCACTCTATTCCTACTGCTCTTACCTTCATTGAAGTCCCTCATAACTTATGGCCTGGATTATTGCATTAGAATTTTAATAGTGGTTCTGGACAGTATTTGAGTCATCTGGGATTTGTCCTAAATGGAAATATTCAACCTCCTGACTTAGAAACTGGGGATGGAGCCCAGCAATATGTGTTCTAACTGTCTCTCTGGGTGGTTCTGATACATCTAAAGTTTGAGAACCACAGCCATAGAGTTTAATGTTATAAAAGGAGCTTTTAAAGTTCCTTTAAAAAGGGAAAAAAGGGAACAAACCGTGAAAAGCAGGACTAATTTAACTAAGGTGACCCAGGCACAGGATGCCTCAGAAAATGTTGAAAACTCATTTGTTTCTCTCCTGATTTTCCTTTTTTGTACTGCAGGGCACATAGTCTTGGGCCCAAGATCCTGGAACTTACAGTGGTACTTTCTCCTTCCTGGGTTCCAGCTTACATGGAGAATGTCTTTGTATTTTTAAACTTTTATTTCTGTTGTCCAATATAATACACATATAAAAAAGTACATGGAATACAAATGTTCAGCTTAATGAATTATTTTAAAATAACATCCAATTTATTGCCACTCAGGTTAAGAAATAAAACACTGCCGGTACCTGGAAGCCCATCAGGTGCTCCTTCCCCAACATACCGGCTCTCCTGGATGTAGCCGCTGTCCTGCTTTACATAGCATTACTTCCTAAGTATACACATCAAATGCTTATAGGTTACTTTGCCTATTTTTGAACTTTGTATACCTCTTTTATATAAGAGGCATACCTCTTTTTATTTTGCTTGCTTCATTGTGCTTCATAGATGTTACATTTTTTTACAAATTGAAGGCAAGATCCTCTGCCAGCAAAAAGATTTTAACTGGCTTAATTGTGGTGGTCTGAAACTGAACTGTAATATCTCTGAGATATGCCTGTAAATACAATCATATGTGTATATTCTTAGTGGTTGGCTGTTTTAGCTTAATTTTACATTTGTAGATTTATCCATCTTGTTATATACAGCTAATTTTGTTCATTTTCATTGCTGTTTAGTATTCTATTTCATGGCTACACAATTTTTTTAAAAGATTTTATTTATTTACTTTTAGAGAGAGCAGAAGGGAGGGAGAAAGAGAGGGAGAGAAACATCAGTGTGTGGTTGCCTCATATGATCCCCAAATGAGGACCTGACCTGCAACCCAGGCATGTACCCTGACTGGGAATTGAACTGGTGACCCTTTGGTTTGCAGTTTGGCACTCAATCCACTGAGCCACGTTACTACATAGTTTATTCACCCTTTATGTTGCTGGTGGACATTTGAGTTGTTTCTAGAGTCTTTTGTTTTGTGTTTTGCTATGATAGTCTTGCTCATGCTCATGAATACATCTTCCCTTAGGGTATAATAGAGTAGAATTGCTGAGTCATATGATTGCTGAGTTATATGAACATCATCAACTTTGGTAGATAGCATGAAACTTTTTTAAAGTGGCTAGATCAAATAAATATTTCTACTTATTTTTGAGCCTTTATGTTAAATTAACACTGAGCATCACTTGTAAAAAGCCTGCTCATACTCATACTGTAGTTTCATTACCTTGCTAAATTTTAGAGATGGAAGGCAGCTTAATGAAGAAATCCACTTTAACATCTCAGCTACACCGACTCATTATCTTTTTTAAAAATTCACTTTTTAAGGAGGTAATATATGGACATGGTACAAAGTTTAAAAATACCAAGAAGTATACAATGGAGAGCAAGCCTTCCATTCATCCTTATCCCCAGATATTCAGTCAGTCCTTCTGGAAGCAGCTACTGTTACCATTAATTAATTTATTCAACAAGTTTTTATTGAGTGCCACTTAAATACCAGGCACTGTTCTAGTGCTTGGGAATAGAAGGGTGAGCAAAGAAAACAACGATTTGCTCTCATTTATGAAGGCTTCCATTCTGCTAGGTGTCATTAAAAGTACTAAAGATTCCTATATATCTTTTTAGAAATACTCTGTGTATATATGGCACATTCTTTTATTTATTCTTAAACACAAGTTATCTACCACATTACTGTATTGCACCTTGTTTTTCCTCATATCTTAGAGGCTAGTCTATATCAGTACATGCAAAGACTCATTCTCTTTAGCAGCTGCATAACATTTTTCTGTGTGAGTATTGTCAGGAAGAACTGTGAAAGACTATGCTGTGGGCACAAAGGATTACTGACTGTTCTATCTAGTGTGCTCTTCCAGGTTATCTGTACCTTTCATTGTCTTTGAGTTATTTTATATAACTCTAAATTGTAGAAAGCTGATGATAATGCAGATATTTCTTGTCCATAGAAACATAAATGGATTTTGTCCAGTGGAATGCAATTGAATGTTGTCCTAGGGATATTGACCAGTTTTGCATCATTCTGTAAAGCAGTTTCAGCATTTCAGATAGCCTGTGTGTATGTGTGTATGTTCTTTGACATCTCCTTTGAGTCTATTATATCTTATTGGATGCTTCAGTAATTAATGAGTTAAGTAAAATCTTTGACATATTTTATAGTATTTGTATCTGTCATGATTTTTCTTTTTTTTTTAAAAAATGACCTCATAACAGATATGTTATAATGTCCTTTACTTGATGGACATTTCATTTCTTTATAAAGCAGCTCATATCAGTTTTAATCACTAGGAAAATCTGTGCTGTCATGTGTAGTGCTGGGATTCATTGCCACGAAAATTAATGGATGAGACAGTTTTGATAATTTTTCCATCAAATATTATGACCTAGTCCCTTACCCTCAAGGAGTTTATAGTCTAGTGGAGGAGGAGTAGAAATGATATCAGATGAAGGGTAGGAGGGGTATTGAGTAATCTACTAAGAGAACTAAGTTTAAGTTCCCCTAAGGATGAGAAAGAACTGCATGGATTTGCTTTCCTTACAGTATCTGCCTTTTCTCATAGTCTCCTTCTTGGTGCTAGCTGAAGCAGAATTGGACAGCTCTTTGCTCAGGACACTAGGTGCCACTGTTCTGGTTTTTAATGCTGGCCGTGGAGCTAATCAAGTCTTGGAGACTTAAATGGAATCCCATGGCTCTACTTAGCCGCAGAGTGGTTTACCTGTTCTTACAGATGGTGTCATTATCAAGAGAATCTAGTGGAGTCACATAGTTTGGGTGGGAGTGGGGTTAGTGGTTATATTTAATAGTTAGGACAAAATGTAAAAATTAAGTACCATCAAATTTTCCTTTAGAAAATCCTTTAATGCCTACAAAGTACCATGTTATGGTTTTCTTAATATCGACATTTCACAAAATAAGCTAATTTGCATTATGAGAATTTAATTTTACTGGAAGTTTTATTTGTCACTCTCTAGTTTGGCTTACCACTTCACTTCGTGAGTGCCACCACTACCAGGCATTTCTTGGCCTGCCTC
>PVJI01028652.1:0-16245 GCA_004026765.1 Micronycteris hirsuta
CATTGTGTAAATGTACCAGAGTTATCTGATTTACTCATTTACTGATGGGCACTTAGGCTGTTTCCAGCACTTGGCTATTATACATAATGCTGCTACAAATATAATGGTGCATAGGTTCTTTTGAACTGGTATTTCAAGATTCTTAGAGTATATTCCCAACACTGAAATCATTGGGTCAAAAGGCAGTTCCATTTTCAGGTTTTTTTTTTTGTTGTTGTTGTTGTTGTTGTTGAGGAAATGCCGTACTGTTTTCCTTCGCACTCTCCCTTCGCTCTGCACCTTCTGGTTCACCAAACTTGATGAATGTATCTTCTTTAATTCCTTGGTTGTCGGACTTCCTCTCAATATGATTTTCTGTCAGATCTGGCTGTGTTTGGATGTGTAGATTTCTTTTTTTTTCCCTTGTTTGGTTGTGCGAGGCGGTACGGTGCATTCGCCTATGCCGCCATCTTAGGAAGTCCAGTTGAATACTCTTTTATCATCAACACTGTCTATGTAAATCTTGTGAAAAATCAAGGAAAATAATATATGCTTAAACTATTTCATTGCTTATAGATTTCAATGTTTATGGAGCCTTATATTTTTATGTTTTAATTAGTTTTCCCTTATATACACAAGAATTTTTTCCTGGTTGTTTATTATTTTATTAGAAAAAATGTACTGTGGCAGAAAGAGATAAAGATTCTAGTTAAAAATTAAAAAGAATAAAGACCATGACATCTGTCACATGGTAGGAAATTAGTAAATATTTAGTAACTTGCTAATCATATCTAGATTGAAAAATACTAAACAAACAATTATGATTCTTGGTCCCTTTCTTTCTATTACACGTTTATTCTTCCCCATGATATGAAGAAAGTAAACTTTTCTTAAGTATAACTAGATAAGTACTTTCCCTAATGGACTACAATTCTACTGACTTTCTATTTTTGTTGCAATGTTTTCAAATATCCCAGCTGCTCTCCTCCCTTGTGTCATGCTCAATCTTCTTGCATGCATTTATACCGGGTCAAGAGACAATAACATAATATAACATTACTGATACAAGCGAACATGACTCATTACTACATTTTACATCAGCCTAGGAAAATGTGGTCAGTTGTGGTTAGAAAAACTATTTTTTGAGTGATACCTTTCTCTGATCTTTTACTTTGAATATGCATTAGGCTGTAGTAAGGACTTCAAAGTCTATATAGAAACCCATGTGATGCAGGAGAGCTTGCTTTACTAAACACCTTTATACATTTACTTAAGGCTTTTTTATATTCTTGTAGAAGAAAAGTTTGAACTTTTAGATACTATACAAATTATAAATAAAAATCAAATGTTCAAATTAGGGCCTTTGTTTGGGATGCAGTTTTTAAAAAAAATTTGGTACATGGGAGTACAAGTTTAACGTAACCAATGCACAAAGCTAATTATAAGGATGTTGTCTTAATTTATTTAAAACATATTTTCTCTAAGTCCCAAAGCAAGGGTTCTTTTCTTGAGCTACCATATTCAGGAATGTTTTACTGGATATACTGCAACAGACTAAAGATCAAATAAAGTATAAATTCCTAAATCTAGATTTACGTGGATTAGGTAAATTCAGGTATATGGTAATCTAAGTAATACAAAGAACTGCCTTTAGCAATTTCAATTGTCTGGAGATGTGCTCCTTCTTTGCCCCATATATTGAAGAAATATGCTGAATTGCATACTAATATGTTAAAACAATTTAAACTTTTTAACTGTATGAAAAGTACTGAAGGAAAAATTGGAGACACTTCCTCACACTAACCAGGTGACCTTAACAAAAGATCTGTTGGAGCTCAGATTTTGGGTGAGACAAGATAAATGAGTTAACTCTGTTACTACTCTTTTACTCATGACAGAGGTCTATAGACTCAATTTGAGACACAGCAACTTAACTGAAGGACATTTTTGCTTAAACCCCAATACATTAATTTTAGTGATAGTTTCTCTAGAATCAGTCCAAACAATGTTCTAGGGCAGCATTGTGTCCAGGGTAGCCATGTGTGGAATGTTTATTATTATTATTATTATTATTATTATTATAACTTTATTTTTATTATTGACACTATTACAGATGTCCCCATTATCCCCTCTTTTGCACACCTTCTCCCAGCTCCCACCCCCCCCCCTTCAATCTGGCCATCATATCACTGTTGTCTGTGTCTATGGGTTATACATATATGTTCTTTGTTTGCTAATCTCTTCACCTTTCATCCAGTTCTCCCCCCACCTCTTCCCAGTGGAATTATTATTAGGAAGGATTATACATTCTGGTCAAAAATGTTGATTTGATATAAATCTGTATGTACAGAGTATGAATTTCCCTTCCTTTGATTCATCCTTCTCACCAAACACTGGGAAAAAGATCCCTTAACTCTTTTCAAACTAACTCATCATATAGTTTCACATAGCATTTGTTAAGGCAATATAAAATTTAGTCATTATTTAAAATATTCTACCTTATCCACTACAGAAATTTGGTAACCCAAGACAAATAGATTTTGAAAATATCTATTCAGCATATGGATGATTTTCTATAGCTCCATTAAGAAATAATCTTAGGGGGTGGGACGGGAGGGGAAGGGAGGAGGGAGGGGAGAGGCTGCAAATAACTGTAATTAAACAAAAAAATTAATTAAAAAAAAGAAATAATCTTAGTTGAATTTACTTTTAGGACACTCTTTTAGCCACTCTGTCCAATATGTATTTTATTTAAATCACCTCATTTCTACTTATTTACACAACTTGTAATCATTTATTCTTTTTAATATAAATTGTAAATGTTATTCATCTTTTAGCAACTAGTTGTACTTTAGAGGCCTAATACAGACAACTTGAGTTATTACTTTTATTCACAGTAATATGAAATAAAATAAAATAAAATGAAAATTATGAGGCTAATTTTAAAAAAGTGTCACAAAGACTAATACCTGTTATATTTGATGTTTATTTGACTTATGAGTTTCATCTCTGAACTATTATTTCTCTAGCTTTGTTTTCTTAGTACCCTTTGACTCACAAGACATTTTATCTTAATTTACATTTTTCCAAATAAAAATAATAAAATCTTCTTTTTTTGGAACAAAGTGGTGCTTTGTGTTTTGCTCTTTCCCTGATAGGGTCTTTCAGTCTTCTTAATACTTTTTTGTTTCCCACTGCACAAAAGAAAGATGAACAATTTATTTCAAATTAAAGAAAGACTCAGACAAAATCCCAAACAATTCCTCATTGCATCTTGAGCCAAATAATGCAAATCTAAAGAATAAAATTGAATATTTTGGTGAAATTTTACTCAATTATCCACTTTTAGACATAGATTAGTCAATAAAGTACACTGATTATAAACCAGACAGAAGATAATTTCAGATATCTCACCATTTACTATACTCTCTTCAATGCATTGGTCACATTATTTATAAGAAAACACAACTGACTGGCTGATCTGCCAATCAAAAGAGTGTAAAATGCCAAAAGAAAATACTTCTGATTTTGTATGCATACAAATTATAGAATCTACTTCTAAGAAGATGTATTTTAAGCCAGTGGTTTCCAACTTAATTTCTGTTTACAGTGTAATACTGGAAAAATATCAATAGTGTGGGCACAGTTCTAGATCCCTTTTTAAAAAAAAATGTGGTAACTATTGTTCCCAATTCTGATTGATTGATCAGGAATAAAAAGTGTTTTGAGATTCTTAGTAAATTGTTCTTTACACCACAGATCTCTAAATTTCTTCAGGCCATACCCTGAGATCAAATATTTCTTAAATATCAGTGTCATCATTATGTCATCATTATTATTTTAATTAATATATTTCTAAATTTGTATCCTCCTTTGTTGTTCTTTGGAGTATTTGTTCACATGAGTCAATTTAGCATATCAATGGACAATAGTAGAACCAACAATAGAAAAATGAAGACTTGGACCCCTTAGGTGAATCACTTTACACTATAATTTAAGTATACTTGGGGTGATAGTGAATTTAATGATTTAAAAGCTACTTTCCAAGTTTCTGGTCAAGATGATGGAGTAGGAAAACACTGTGCTTGCTTTCTCCCACTACCACATCAAAATTACAACTAAACTACAGAACAACCATCATGGAAAACTGCCTGAAGTCTAGCTTAACAGAAGTCTTATAACAAAGGATATATAGAAAAAGCCATGTCAAGACTAGTAGGAGGGGTGGAGACTTGGAACAGGGTGGCTTCATATCCATGTGTGATAATTAAAGATCAAGAGGCCTATCTGGCCTTCTGAAATCCCCTCTGAGGAGTAAGAGGTCCTATTCCCACAGCAGGACCCCTAGCCCAGGGTTCCAGTACCTGGAAGAGAAGTCGCCATAATTTCTGGTTGTAAAAACCAGCAGAGATTGTGGTCAAGTGAGATGGAAGGTTTCTAGAGTCCCAGGGCTGCACATGTACTTATTCCCCAATGGACTCACTCACTCTGAGCTCCAGCAGGAGGCAGCAATTCAAAAGAGCCAGGGACTTATGGGGAGTGTCTGAATTGTCTGGTTTCACGGTGAGGGTTGGAGGGGCAGGTTTTCCCAGACAGAAGTGCTGGCAGAAACCATTGTTCCTTTGCTGAGCGCTCCCTCCTGAATGCACAGGCTGGCATCATATCTGAGTATTCATCAAACTAACACTGTTTTCCCTGCTCTGGTGATTCCCTAAGATCCCATCCCACCCAAAATGTGGGCCCACCCAAGCTGCCTCCAATGGCTTTTCCATACAAATGACCTGTCCTGGCTCATGTTGCAGACTTCCTTAAAATCTCTCAAAGGTTTACAAACCTCAAACAGGCAGTAACTACTCTCAGCATATTCCTGTCTCTTGCTAAGTAGCCCCAAGTATGACAATAGTGGCAGCCAGCCTCAGTTTTCAGCTTAGCCTCTCTCAGACACCTCCAATCCTAGTACAAGTGGGAATTATTTACAGATCGATTTGTAACTCATATCAAGTGACCCCAGGCATGGCACAGGCAATGGCTTATCTTGGACTGATCTAGAGATCCTCCTAAGAGGCCCCAGAAACAACACACCCAGTGGCCAGCTTCCAACCACAGTACAGCAACAACCTCCAGAAATGACACAACCAAAAGGCAATCAGGCTTCATGTGGTCATTTCCTGTACAACAGCTCCTCCACTATAGTCATCACCAGATCTCACAACCAATCAGCCTGAGGGTTAGTCTCTCACATGGACCTGTCAATGGCAACCAAGTCTCAACTACAACAGGAGGGCACATACAACTCACAAAAGGGACACAGTGGAGCACCCAACTCAGATGGACAGGGAGATTACTCCACTGGGTCCCACAGAACACCTACTACATAACGCCATTCTATCACGTCCAGGATACGTAGTGGCAGCTTTACCTAATATATAGAAACAAACACAGAGAGGCAGCCAGAATGAGGAGACAAAAAAAAAAAGATACCAAAGAAAAACCAGAACAAAAATCTAGAAAAAGAACTAACAAAATGGAGACAAGCAATCTATCAGATACAGAGTTTAAAACACTAGTTATAAGGATGCTCACTGATTTCAGTGAAGACTTCAACAAAGAGATAGGAAACATAAAAGTGGAGTTATAAAATGTAAAAAGAATTATTCAGAGCTGAAAAATTCAGTAACTAATATGAGGAATACATTAGAAAAAATCAATAGTAGTTTAGATGAAGCAGAGGACTGAATCAGTGATTTGGAAGATAAGTTAGCAGAGCCACCCAATCAGAACAGCAAAACATATTAATAATAATAATGCACAAAACAGAGAATAGTTTAAGAGACCTCTGGGAGAATATTAAGTGTAACAACATTCACATCCTATAGTTATTAGAAGACAGAGAACAAGGAATCAAAATCTTGTTTGAAGTCCTGAGTGGTGTGGCTCAGTGGATTGAGTATGGGCGGTGAACCAAAGAGTCATTGGTTTGATTCCCAGTTGGGACACAAGCCTGGGTGGCAGACCAGGTCCCCATTTAGGGGCACACAAGAGGAAACCACATATTGATGTTTCTCTCCTTTTCTTTCTCCCTCTCTTCCCTTCTCTAAAAATAAATAAATAAAATATTTTAAAAAACCTATTTGAAGAAATGAAAAACTTCCTTAACCTGGTGATAAAAATGGACATACTAGACCACAAAGCTCAGAGAATCCCAAACAGTGTAAACCTAAACAGGCCCACACTAAGATACATTGTAATTAAAATGCCGATATTTAAAACAAAGAGAGAATCTTAAAAGCAGCAAGAGAAAAGCAGATAGTTATTTACAAGGGAGCTTCCATAAGACTGTAAACTGATTTCTCAACAGAAATATTTCAGGCCAGAAGGGATTGACACAGAATATTCTATATGATGCAAAGCAAGGATCTACAACAAAGACTGCTCTACCCAGCAATACTATTATTTAGAATCAAATAACAGATAAAGAGCTTCTCAGACGAGAAAAAGCTAAAGGATTTCATCACCCCCAAAACAGTATTACAAGACATGTTTAAAGGACTTCTTTATGAAAAAAAAGATATAAAAAATGTAAGTAATAAAATGGCAACAACTACATAACTATCAACACTTACTTTAAATGTAAATAGATTAAATGTGCCAGTCAAAAGACATAAAGTGGTCAGAAAAAATAATGATAAAAATATGAACAATAAAATGGCGATAAATACTATCTATCAGCAACTGAAGAAAAACAAACAAATAAGTCAACAAGCAAAACAGAAACAGACTCTTACATATGGAAAACATTTTGATGGTTGCCAGATGGGTTGGGGAATGATGGAATGAGTGAAAAAAAATGAAAGGATTAGGAATTACGAATTGGTGGTTGCAAAATAGCCATGGGGATATAAGAGTACAGCATAGGGAATATAGTCAATAACATTCTAATAACTATGAGGGTGGCCCCTAAAACCCAGAATTTATAAAAAAATTGTGTATCTATGCTTACACGCTTAGACTTCAGTCACCTTCAAAGTACTCTCCATTTGATGCAATACACCTATAAAGACATTTTTCTCACTGCTCTAAACAGTTTTTAAGCTTGTCAATTTTGATGCTGTTTAGTGCTCCATATATTGTTTCACCTCTTCCACATCATTAAAATGCTTCCCTTTGAGGGGTTTTTTCTCTGGGGCACAAAAAACTCTGGGGAAACAAAAAAAGTTGCTCGGGGCAAGATGGGGTGAATAAGGAGGGTGGGGCAGGGAGGTCATGCTGTTTGTGGTTGTAAACTGCTGAACACTCAGTGTGGTGTGTGCAGGTGGCAATTATAAATCACCCACCATGAATTGGGCAAAAATGTTGAAAGATTCTTCAAACAAAAAATTCACTGAAGCCAAACACAGCCTCTCACAACAACAGCTGGTACATTGATACAAATAGGATCCTAGAACACTCACCTAGCAGGGGAAGCATGTACAGGAAAATCTACCTGTATAAAATTTCCCAGGAATTGTTTTTTTAAAACACATCCTAAATTTTTGTAAACTTGTTATATTAGAGTTAAATTTAGCATGCTTTTTAAAACATGAATAGGACTTGACTTATGCTATACATCTTTCAATACATAATAGGTCAGGTTATTATTTCACCAAAACATAAGTGTAAGTTATAAATACTATTTTGAGAAAGGTATTCTGTAACATAGGTCTTGAACCTGTCTCTCAATATTTTATCATTAAACAAGAACAATAGTTGTGGATTCACAGCCAGGAGGTCCAATGGGATGTTTTCTCCATAATGTTTCATACATCCTGACCTTGTCTATGTTTTAAGAAAATTTGGAAAACATATTATAGTGATTGAAAATTAATACAAAACACTCTGAGACCAGGATTAATAGTAAAAAAAAATAGGTTGCTTTATAGACTGCTTTCATTATAGTTCCTCCTAAAATGGCTTATCCCACATTTGATTCTTCCATCCCCTAGTTCATTAAATTTGAAACAATGAGACATGAATTTAGCAAAATATTACCTTGTTACCCAGATCAAATAAAAAATGAATGAACTTATTAAAGCATTATGCATTGCTTCCAAGCACTAAATAGTAAGAGGCATTCTCTCATGAAGAGAATAATGACTTTTTGAAAAATCATTTTATTTTCTTTTATTTTTACATTTATGGTGTTTTTAAGTATGTTTTATTGATTATGCTATTACAATTGTCCCATTTTTTCTCCTTTATTCTCCTCTGCTCTGCATACTCTCTCACACCTGCATTTCCTACCCCCTCCCTTAGTTCATGTCCAGGGCTCATACATATAAGTTCTTTGGCTTCTTCATTTGATACTATTATTAACTTCCCCTTGTCTATTTTGTATGTATCATTTATGCTACTTATTCCCTGTACCTTTTCCCTCATTTCTCCTTCCTCTTCCCCACTGATAACCCTCCATATGATCTCCATTACTGTGATTCTGTTCCTGTTCTAGTTGTTTGCTTAGTTTGTTTTTGTTTTGTTTTGTTTTAGGTTTAGTTGTTCATAGTTGTAAATTTGTTGTCATTTTACTATTCATACTTTTGATCTTCTTTTTCTTAGATAAGTCCTTTAGCATTTCATATAATAAGGGCTCAGTGACAATGAACTCCTTTAACTTACCTTATCTGGGAATCATTTTATCTGCCCTTCCATTCTAAATGATAGCTTTGGTGGGTAGAGTAATCTTGGATGTAGGTCCTTGCCTTTCATGACTTTGCGTGCTTCTTTCCAGCCTCTTCTTTCCTGTAAGGTTCCTTTTGAGAAATCAGCTGATAGTCATATAGGAACTCCTTTGTAGGTAACTGTCTCTTTTTGTCTTGTTGCTTTTAAGATTCTCTCCTTAGCTGCTACCCTTCGCAATAACATGGATGAAACTGGAAAGTATTATGCTAAGTGAGGTAATCCAAGAAGTTAAAGACAAATACCATATGATCTCACCTATAAGTGGACACTAATTAACAAAACAAACTGCCAAGCAAAATAGAGCCAGAAACATTGAAATCAACAACAAACTGACAGTAACCAGAGGGGAGAGGAGAAGGAAATAACATGTGAAAAAAGGGAAAGGGACATAAATGAACATGAATGAGGGACCCATGGATGGAGCCAAGGGGGGTGGGATTGAGTGTGGGAGGATGGCGTGGGTAGGGCGGGGGAAAGTGCTGGTGGAAAAATGGAGACAACTGTATTCAAACATCAATAAAAAAAAGCTAAAAAAAGATTCTCTCCTTATCTTTAATATTGAGTAATGTGATTC
Source organism: Micronycteris hirsuta (assembly GCA_004026765.1). Classification (NCBI taxonomy): domain Eukaryota; kingdom Metazoa; phylum Chordata; class Mammalia; order Chiroptera; family Phyllostomidae; genus Micronycteris; species Micronycteris hirsuta. The sequence continues at coordinate 9,269 of PVJI01028652.1, forward strand.
TGATGTGCCTTGGTGTGTGCTTCCTTGGGTCCAAATTCTTTGGGAGTCTCTGAGTTTCCTGGACTTCCTGGAAGTCTATTTCCTTCACCAGCTTGAGGAAGTTCTCCTTCACTATTTGTTCAAATAAGTTTTCAATCCCTTGGTCTTCCTCTTCTCCTTCTGGCACCCAATGACTCAGATGTTGGGACATCCTGGAGGTCCTTAAGCCTCTCCTCAGTTTTTTGAATTATTGTTTCTTCATTCTTTTCTGGTTGAATGTTTTTTTCTTTCTTCTGGTCCACTCCGTTTATTTGAGTCCCAGTTTCCTTCTCATCCCTATTGGTTCCCTGCAGATTTTCCCTCATTTCTTTTATTGTATCCTTCATTTGTTCAACTAATTGCAACCATCTTTCTTCCAATCCCGTGAGCATCCTGATTACCAGTGTTTTGAACTGTGCATCTGATAGGTTGGCTATCTCTTCATCGCTTAATTGTATTTTTTCTGGAGCTTTGATGTGTTCTTTCATTTGGGCCATTTTTTTTTTTCTCGGTGCACCTGTTACTTTAAGGGGCGGAGCCTTAGGTGTTCACTAGGGCAGGGTAACACACATCATTGTGTTGTGACGCAGACTGTGGGGGCAGGTCCTGAAAGAACAATGGCACTTGCTCCGCTCTCTGCACTTTCCCCACTACCCACAAGCAAGTTGGACCCTTCTTTGCTGGCTCTGGGGTCCGTGGGTGGGCCTGCACAGTTCCAGGTCCCTGTGGTTCTCTCCAATGAACTCTCCTGTGAGGCCAGGAGTTCCTCCCGCTGCTGCCTAACCCCACAGGTGTTTTCAATTGGTGGTTTGAGGCTTTATTTCCCTGCAATCGTGGGTTCCACAGTCTGCTCCACTCCCCAGCATTTTCTCCTGGTTTATCTGCACGCAAATGAGGGACCGCCCAGTCCACTAGTCCCGGCCCCTCTGGGTCCAGGTGGGCCAGCCGCGTTTTGGTCAGACGTGCCCACTGCTGGTCTCTCCGGGCAGCTGCAGTGTTGCCGGTACTGTCCCACAAACCACCGTCTTGCCAGTACTCTCCACCCGGCTCCATCCCGCTTACCGGTCTGGATGAATGTGTCTTCTTTACTTCCTTGGTTTTCGGACTTTCACTCAGTTTGATTTTCTGTCAGGTCTGGCTTTTTTTGTTTATTTAAATTGTTGTTTTTCCTCTTTTGGTTGTGCGAGGAGGCACAGTGTGTCTACCTACGCCTCCATTTTGGCCGAAGTCTCTGTTTTACTTTTCTATAGGAACCAACCAGGTAATTGGACAGCCATTCCTTTGTCATAGTGATTATTACTTGCATATTCTCTCTCTTTCTCTCTTTCTCCTTCTCTCCCTCTATCTATTTATCTATATATCTATCTTTCTAATTTTTCTATCCTTCCATGTGGTAAAATTTATTCCCCAGGAAACTTTGGAGAAATTATATAGGGGTGGACAAAAGTAGATTTACAGCTGTTTGTATGGACAATATTACAATAATTAATAAATAATATTGGAAGAATAAACTCTGTGTTTTTGAGTACTTGCAACTGTAAACCTATTTTGGCCCACCTCTGTATGTGATGCTCTTGGAGCAGTCCCATACAGTAAAAAAATATGTCAAAAGGTAAATTGGAAAATGAAGAGACTGTGTGAGATATGCAGGTCAATACTATGATTTCTGTCCAAGGACAAATTAGAGAAAAATATTTTAATTTTTGCCCGGATTTATTTTTCTTTATCACTGTCTAACATACTTTTATAAATTTTTAATTATAACATAAGCAGCAGAAGAGCATATATTGATCACTTTTTGTCTAGTTCTTAAGTACCAAGAAGAATGCCTGGAACATTGAGATGCTCAATCAATATCAAATAGGTAATCGAAGGAATTTTTCTATATACTCTTAAGGAGACAATCTGAATAAAATCTACATCTATAATTTGTCTCTCTCTGACCTCTACTGGAATTCAGTATTCTTCAGAGGAAGGATGAAGCTTTACTTTGGTCATTTTAATTACTTTAATTCAAAAGTATCCCACCACGTTTAATTTCTTATATACCACTTGGAACCTATGCTAAACCGAATATCTGATCAAGTATCTATCTGATCTTATCTATATCTTTATCCCAACATGATGGATAACTTTTGGAGAGCTGGACACAATTGAGCATATGGTAATTATATGCTTTATACATACATAAGAACTTGATTTGGAAATATATTTAATGAACTTGATTATAACATTCAGATAAACTTCTGATGTGAAGTAAAATTTCCTCTGGAAATCGTTTGGAGTCATTACTTTTCGCCCTTATTTTTGTCCTTCCCCAACTTTGACATGGATATTCTTTCCTACATTCTAGAAGTACTCCCCTTTGACAGTATAAGGAAGAAATGAAATACAGTGTGACTGATTGACTCACTTGGTAAGTATGCCTTGTTGTCAAAATAAAATTGATCTAGTCCATCGTGCAAATGTTAACTTTGTGTTTTGCTGAAAACTGAATGTAGTGTTAATTGTTGAAGTCTTTTAGATTGTGTAGTCTTACCTATGGTTATACAAATAGAGATAAAGTAAGAATTTAAAATGCTATATAGACATAGGAAATAACCATTACTTGGTGTTCTTTGCATTACAAAGCTAACAAATTTAGTCTTTTTTATCATGATCAAGAAACACATCTGGATTTTCTAAATTTTCATTATTCAGAGTTCAACAGAAGTCTTAGCAGGAGACAATGACATGAACATTAAGCCGTTTCAATAGCTGGTTCTTAAAAGAATCCTATTTTGGGCTTTGCTGCATTTCAATTTCCCTATGTAGTTTATAAATTTGTGACTTTTGGAAGTCAACCTGGACCATCTGCTAGCCGTTCTATATTAGTTTACTAGAGCTTGAGATAATAAGGGAGCAGGTGAATCAGGCACAGAGGCATCGTTTCTGAAGACAACATGATATATAACACCTGGGTTCTTTTATTAGTTTTATATTCTCTCCCTGCTCCTGAGAGCCAACTACCTGTTCTTCCTAGCATTATGAATTTTCTATTCTTTTATTTCTCTGACCTTTCCCCTTTCTTATTTGTATTTCCTGCTTTCTTTTCCCCAAGTTACAAATGGGAAGAGCCATGTACAGTTTGATTTATTATATTATTTTATACCAATCATGAAGTTATACTGATGCATGAGTACATGCGTGTATATGTATGATGGCAAAACTTCTATTGCATACTTAATATGTGTCAGGAACAAGAACAAAAGATTATCTCATGTAATCTCCACCCCCCAAAAAACCAGAACCCTTATGCAGTGGCTGCTATGATTATCTCCATTTTACAAAAAATATTAAGCAGCCTGCCTATAGTCATACAGCTAATAATGGACACAGTCACAATTTTAAACCAGTAGGGGATCGTTTGGGGATTAAGCCAGACTAAACTCATACCAAAGTAACTCTTAACCCATTCATTTAACTGTCAACCTGGGTTGTTGGTGCCAATTCAACACCAACAGGAATCCCCAATTTGTAGTATAGTTAATAAGGAAATTTTATTCAGTTCAAATAGCTCAATTATGATACAGCACAGCTGTGAGTACAGCAGGACTGTGAGGACTCTCTTGGACAAGGTGGCCCCAGGGTGAGGACTCTCTCCAGCTAGACAACTCTGGTCTGCTATGGTCCACTCCACTTGCTCTCACTTTGTCCACTCAGTTCTGTTTTGTGCTGATCTGCTTCACTATGCTCCTGTCAGACACCTTTGGTGTTTAGGCCCCAGCCAGGGAAATGCAGTCTTTCAGTCTTCAGTGAAAGGAGAAAGGGCACTTCCCAAGCCAGAGGGGAAGGAACTGAGAGATATAGACAGAAGTTTCTATCCCTGATCCCTGATTGGTCTGTTCTCATGCAAATGAGCGCTCCAAATGGTCACAGTTTGACTGGCCCAAAAGGCACCGTCCTAATTGTTCAAAACAAAGATGGTTTGATTGGTTGGTGAAGATGCTGATGGGAATATAGCTGTGCATCTCTGATTGGATGGGGAAAGCCTCCATCCTATTGGTTGAAATACAATTCCAGGAATTCCTTTATAAGGGCTAACTCAGATGGCTGAAATATAGTGCAGGCTGGCAGTTCAGTGAAAGTTTCTTTCTGAAGTGCAGTTTGCATGAGAGGTCCCTGTGTAGAAATGGCTGCCAGGGTCTGTTTTGTTTGCTTTGTTTTGTTTTGAATTTGAGCCCAGTTAGCTACCAGAAGCTCTACTTACTAGGTTCCTTTTTTCTCAGGGTGTATATAATCACTATGCTTTGTTTTGTGTAATTTGCTGATTTGACCAACCTGTCATTTAGATTTTCGTCCATATAGCTAATAAAAATGTGGGACAGAGTAGGTCTGTGGTTCACTATTCATCAATTTTCTTATCATTGGTAAGTGTTCTGAAGCATCAGGATTCTAATCTATGTTCATTTATTGTCAACTTATAAATAGCCCACATTCTTATCCTGCTCTGAGTTATTACCCAGTCCACATATGGTAAGAACATTAGCAGCCCAGCTGAGTACCCAGATATAGCAGAGACTATGGTTCTCCTAGGATATTGCCATGGAAAGGCCCGATTGGTAGAGATTGTGTTTTCCATGTAGATTGGAGCTGCTAATGCTGACTTTTTAGCCCATCAGCAAATTCTACTTGGGGAGGGGGACAGATTAATTGAGCAGCTTTGAGCTGACCCAGATAACAGCATTAGTCTGTCTAGCTATTTGTTCAAAGTCATTATATTTAAAAAAATAAAAATATGCATTAAGTAATTATTGTGTACCATACACTCCTGATAAGCACCTTGTATTTATTATCTTATTTATTCTACACAACTATCCTAAGAGGCAATTGTCTTTATTATTCACATTTTACAGCTGAAGAAAGGAAGCTAGTAAACTAGGGATTTGAGAATAAATCCAAGACTGGTTCCAAAGCCTGTGTTTTATCCATCATGCATATTATCTTTATTTAAACTTAACTATTTGAAGGTTGCCATTCATCTTTACAATTTGTACCAAGAGAAGGATGTTATCCCTCAGAATATCAATTTGCCTGTTGTCTTGTGAGATCATCACTGCCCCTGGCATTTTCTTAGCAGTTAACACTTCTTTCCTAGATGGAAGGAAAGATAATAGCCAGTAGCAGTCATCCCTTAAAACTCTGTCACCTGAGGTGGTGTGATTTTACTCTTATAGGGTTGTGCTTTCTTTCTCTTTGTTATTGTCTTTGGCAGTAATTCTTGTTTCTTAACCTGAGTAATGTCTACTGCCTTTCTTCTAATGTCATGAATGACAATTATCAAGGATTACCACAGATTTTTTGGTACTTTGCTTGAGACAGACTGTTTATAGATAGTTGATTAGGCTGATCCAAGAGGAAACCCTTGTGTTGCTTCTGTTCCTTCTCTGGATATATGCTTAATGCCTTTCAGGAATTTAACAACTAATTACTTAATAATTAGTTTATTTTTTTCTTGACCTCCTGGTGGGTTCAGACTCAACACTGACTGCCAGAAGCACTGGATAAAGTCTCAATGATGGAATCTTCATCCTTGGTATTGTTACAGACAACAAGAAGAATGAAGAGTTTATTAATAGTAGTTGTTTAAGGGAACTAGTTATTTCTCAGATTATTTTGAGACATTAAATTACTTCCTTTTTATCTCCAGAGTCTTATCGAGAAAACTCATACCTAGAAAATATTTATTTATTTTTATCAGGACTTAACAAAATCACTTAGAAAGTTATAAAAAGGTTTTAGAAAAGTGGCAGTTATGGAATCATGTAGGATATGCACTATCAAATCTTTTTAAGGGGAAATGCACAGCTCAGACATGGGCATTCGTATCAGAAAACCTAATTTTCCAGCAATAAATCAGTGGAGATGATCTCTAATATGAAAAATGTGCCTAAATGTGTGCTCTAAATGAGACATTGTTTACTATTATCAGCAGTGACAATCAACAAGCTTGGAAGGATGAAGAAGCTTAAAAGTCTCAATTTATTTTGGAATGTGAGAGACCACATTCTCAGTGATGCAGACTAGAAATACTTTAATAGTAGCTATCTTTTATTGACTTTTTACTATCTGCCTGCCCCCTTTGTATCCAATATATGATTTCATTCTTACACAAAAACTATATAGAGGTAAAATTGTTTTTTATTTTGCATATGAAAACAACAATAGCAGCTCCAAAAAAGGGTAATTCATTTAATTGCTGATATATAGATTGCTTTGGATTCAGAATTCACAACTAAATATTTCAATATTTAAGCACTCAAATACTTCACTTTAGTTTTTTTCACTAAAGTCATCCCCAGAATCCTTCCACTTACTCTGCATTGCAGCCATATTTCTGTCTGTTACTCTCCTGCCTTCAGGACTTTGCATGCACTGTTTCTTTTTTCTTTTTTCCCCTCAACATTTGACTGAAAGAAAAGCCTGTTTGTGGTAAAGCTTTTATGTAGATTATTTGTTGTGTGGAAAACTCTGACGGTTTGCTAGTGCTCTCATAGCATATTGTGCATCCCTTCTTATCATACTCTTTTGTAAAGATTATTTTTGTTTATTCTTTTCTGTATTATAAACTCTTTAGGTATAAGTGCTATATTCAACATGTTCAGTATTGTCCCCAGTCCCTAACATAGTTTATTAAACATGGTAGGAGCTTTAAAGTATTAGCTGAATGAGAGATCTATGTAAAATTGTGGTAGTGATTTCCACACGTGTGTAAACACATAGTCCTGAGAATCTACACGTTTTGAGCACAGCTCCGTGTGACTCCTGTGTGAACAAGTGTGGATCATGTCTGCGGGATGGGAATTCTCTAATAGGAATTTGGCAAAGGTGTATCTTAAAAAATTCCGGCTTGCTGATCTCTGAATATTGCTTTCACCTGGTCCTGTCTGCCACCAGACCTGAATCAACATCCTGATGCC
>PVJI01028653.1:0-16233 GCA_004026765.1 Micronycteris hirsuta
ATTCAGTGTTTTTCCAGCGTTGACCTAAATTACTTAGATGACAAATATTAACTCATAAAACTAGGTTTCAACTCCTGCTGGTTTTGGCTCTCACACAAGTACAATGCCTATTTTGCAACCAACACAGTTACAAATGAAATACAAATAAAACCACGAAACCACTGACAACTGCAATTTGCAATGTGGATTTGATGTGAAAGATGATGTTGGTTTGCTGAAAACCAACAGGGTGCACAGGTTCATTGGTGGGGCACTTAGTGTTTTTCTCTGTTCAAACCAATTCAGAATCATTCTGACTTTGCAAAGCGCCTGGAGGTCATTTGGCTTTTCCTGGTCTTCAGTGCATCATACATATATTAAGCCAACCCCTGGTCTCATTAGGCTGTGACAAGATGACCTGGAGTCAGGACGACTAAATATAAACTCTGGGTCTCCTCTTCCAGATGACCCAGATTACTCTTGCACCAGAACTCAGAGCACCTCCAGACCACACCCACAACCCAGTCTAACACTGATCTAATCTGGACATTCCCTAGTAACCCACTTAATTCTCCCAGCTACTGTTACAAACTCCATCGCTGGATGTGCCTTGAGCCATACTGTTATTCCTAATTCTGATCTTCTCCAGGCTCAAGAGTGCAGTTCCTTCCAAAGTTCATGCATCAGCTAACAAAGAGACTCAGAGAGACAGAGAATAGACAGACAGCTGTCATAGGAGAGGGGGTTTGGGGGCTGGATAACAAAGGTGAAGATATTAAAAAAAACAATATAAATTGCATAATGCTCCTTCCCCACGCGGAAGCCATAAATGCCTTTCCAGACATTCAGAATAAAATCTAATCTCCATCAAGGCCTGCAATGCTCTGGTGAGCAGGGAACGCCTCTCCCACCCCACCCCTGCCCGCCCATCCTTCCCAGCGTGGTCACTGCCACAGCCACCAGTCTTGCTCCTGATCAAGTAGCCCCGCTGAATTTCTTCTGAAGCACTTACTCAGTAACTAAAATTCTTTTGCTTGTTTCACAAGGGTTGTTTACGTATTTACTGTCTCACAAGAACAAAAGCTCCAGGGAGCCTCAACTGGCTCCTGGCACACAGTAGCACCTATGAACACTAGTGACGGGTGAGCGAGAGAGAAGACATATCCCCTACAGTGACTCTCAGAGTAAGCACTGGAGTCAGCTAATAAGCCAATTAAAGCTAAAACCTTCCTAAAAATTTCTTTGAAAAAATATTGATCAAGGCCCTTATTATTTGCCAGGCATTGAACCAGGAATATGGTTAACACAAGACAAATTTAATGTATGGAAGGCGGACACTCCAGAGCAGGGGTTAACATTTTTCTTCTGCGGACTGACTCCTTCAGCAGTGTGGTGAAGTCTGTGGGCTCCTTTACGAAGGAAAACAATTGTATTGAAATATAAGTAACACAACTACTAAAAAACGAATTTGTGATATAGTTATACATGTGTTTCTTAATTAATGTATCAAATAACAAGACCTAGTGGGGAATAACTGTAGTAGTCTTGCAGTGATGAAAATGTTTTGAGGTCTCCAGTATTTTTAATGTATTGGGTTGGCCAAAAAATCCATATGGGTTTTTTTCGTAAAATAAAAGACACTCTTTTTCATTTTCATCAATAACTTTATTGATTTAGATATTTTGAGTATGTCGGCTATCTCCTGCATGGTATAACATTGACTGTTCTCAATTAACATCTCAATTTGATTGCTATCAACTTCAACTGGTCTAACAACCTTGAAGCACCATCCAGTGAGAAATCTCTAGCACGAAACTTTGCAAAGTGCCTTTGACACGTTCTATCAGTCACAGCACCTTCTCCAGACACTGCACGAATCTTTTTTGGTGTTTCAGTTGTGTTTTTACCTTTCTTGAAATAATTAAGCATAATAGTGGAAAATGTTGCATATTTTCTTCGATATTAAAATGGCTACACAAAAATTCACCAATTTTGATGCTTTTTTTTAAACGCACGCTGATGAGATAGCTGTCACAATACAATCTAACAAAATTGTTTAGAATAAAGTCAAAGACTAAGCGTTACTAGAGCTACCTTACAAAAGAACAAACTTTTTGGCCAACACAATTAATATTTGCTGTACCTTCTAAAAGAAATGTTTGTCTAAAATTAGAGAAAAAGCAAAACAAAATTCCACTCTAGAATTCTGGGAGAAAAGTAGTAAATTATGTAATAATCTACTTGAAATTACAAGGAGCCCAAAGAGTACTAACTGCTGCAGTAATAAATGAGGGAAAGGTATATACTCTGTGTCTTGGCCGTCACATAAGTACAGATCGGAGTAGTAGCAGCTGGGGGATGGGAGCCAGAGAAATAGGTAAGTGCAGGGAATGACTTGAAATGTGTCCTTTAATCCAGGGATACTAGTACCTCTTTGAAAATTCAGAAAAGAAATTTTTGGAATTCACACTCTCTAAGAAACCATTTTTTCCTTCACTTACTATAACATTAAAAAATGACAATCTAGGAATGCTAGGCTAGAAAGTAGAAAAGGACCTTTAAGAACTAGAAGGTTTGACCAACTTGTCTTGAACACTTTTTCCTAGGGCCTCATTCCCTTTATGGTGCCTCAGAAGGATGGAGTTCTCCCTTCCCAGGGTAACACCTCAGGACTCTTTCTCCCACACTCAAAAGTAGGGGCCTTAGCCATGTCTCAGAAGCCAAGTGACACTTAGCCCCCTAGTCTGCGGACCTTAGGCACGGCTATGAGAAGATTAAGCGATAACCTGGGTACTTTAATACAACAGAAACCATATCACATTCCTCCAGATTCCTTCCTAAACGCCAATTTAAGATGTGTCTTAAAGATTAAAACATAAAAGCCACTGCTATATTCCTACCATCTAGAAATGTTGGCTGACTCTTACCAGCTATGTTCTGAATTCAAGTTAAAAAATAAAATCCCAAAACCAAACTGAAACAACTCTTACAATTTCTGAAAGAATTCTGCTTAAGCCCTATGAATGGTTTACTATTTTGCTGGTTTTGGTTGAGATCTGTTAAAAGTCAAATGGAGCTTCGGGATCAAACTTGCCTAACATGTGCCATCATCGGCAATATTCTCCAGGGTCATCTAGGAGGGTCAGTGCAGCCCCAGGAGGTGGGGCCAAGTGTGGGGACCAGCATCTCGCCCTTTCTCCTGACCGGGAGACAAATAAGGGAAATAAGAGACGCAAAGGGCGAGCTTGACTTTATTTCTGTGAGCTCTGGCTACCTCAAGTTATTATGAGCCCCTAAAGTGCAGGGAGGGGAAAGGGGTAAATTTGGAGACAAGGGAAATTTGAATTTGCCGCCTGGAGACCAGGCCTAAATTCAGAGCCTCTGCCATTTCCACCGAGAGAAGGATTCCATACGGCCAAAAGTTCACGTTCCTGCGCGCTTGACAGTGGGCGCGGCTCAGCTCTTCGATAACCGCGGACACTCGGGGCATTCCGCCCCCAGGCCACGAAGCAGATGCGGGCAGTGCTCGGTAACGCGGCCGAGGTGGAACCGCCGCGTTGGACAACCCGCTGGGACCTGCCCGGCCCAGTGCGCGCCGGCCCAGCGCCCGCCTCTGCTGCCCCCTGCCGGCTGCACAAGCCGGCCGCCCCGGGCTCTCTTTGCCTTGGCAACCAGGACTCACGCCCCGGGAGCAGTTACCTCTTGGGGACGTCGAAGCGCTGGCAGATAGCCGGGCGCGGCGGCCCTCCGTACTTGGTTTTCCCATAGCGGATCAGGTCCTGGAAGAGCGCAGAGCTGGGGAGCAAGCTAGGCGGCACGAGCTGCAGCAGCAGGCTCAGCAGGAAAGCGGCAGTCAGCATGAGCCACACAGCGCGTAGCGGGCTCAGCACGGACAGCGCAGCCCCGCCCCACAGAGCCATAGCGGAGCGCCCGCCGCCCCGCTCCCAGGGCCTGCGCCGCCGGCGCAGGACTGGCGCTCGCACGCCGCGCACCGGTCTTAGGCGGGCGGGACGTCGGTGACGCAGCGTGGGGTGGAGACACGCTCCGCCCCTCTCGGGGCTCGCCCAAGCCCGCCAGGACACCGCCCCTGCCGCCACGGATCCGGGACCGGGTCTCAGGGGCTCGGCCGTCGCTTTCTGTCTCTAGTCTGACAGTGGGATTCCTAGATGGACCCCCAGAATATGATTCAAAGAAGCGAAACTAACGAGACCACGTGCCTTCCAGTCTTCATCGCCGCATTTTTTTCCCCAATGGTAACGACCTTAAATGTTCCATCTTAGGGCATTTAGCTACATTATGGTACAACATCACGTTGTAACAACATATAGCCATTAACGTGATAATTAGGAAGACTGTAGAAACACGGAAAGCTGTTTATGACAACTAAAATAGTAGGTTTAGTGAAAAAATGCTGACTATAAAATACATAGCTATGATTGCAAACAAGTCTATTAATACGAATGTGTGTATGTATGGATGACAAAGGCAAATCATACGAAAAATGAATAGGATGTTGGGAATGTGTATAACCTAAACACGTAAGGTAGAAAATCATCAAGTCAATGTCAAATGACACAAAAATGAAAGTGGCGAAAATTGTATTTCAAAATCATCAGTCCTCTCTGTACTAGAGTTCCATTCCTTAGAGGCAAAGTTTTAATTCCCTCTCTGTTTCTTCTGATATTAGTGCTGCATAGTGATAATGCTATTTCTTGACTCATCTATTTTGAATAATATTAATTTTAAGTTGCAATAAATTTAACTCAGGCAATTTTTAAAAAAAGCCTTTAAAATGTCAATTCCAAAAACTATTATTGTATGCCTATTATATGTTAGTCACTGAGGTTTACAGGACACTGTTGCTTCCTTTTTGGAGCTTCCCTTCTTGTGAGTGGGTGGCCGGTGAAGGGGGGAAAGCTGAGAGGTAGTGGACTGTCACCCTTACCCTAATGTAGGGGTGTCAAACTCATTTTCACTTGGGGCCACATCAGCCTCCCAGTTGCCTTCAAAGGGCAGAATGTAATTTCAACTCTTTAACAGTTAAGGGGTAGTTACATTTACACAGTCCTAAAATTATTTTGGCCCTTTGAAGGCAACCATGAGGCTGATGTGGCCCCTGGTGAAAATGGGTTTGACACCCCTGCCCTGATGACGTAACCCTCCAGCTGTGTTGAATAACCCAAGGAACTGAGTGATTTGGATTGTTAAGGGTGCCAGCTTTTTAGGGTGTCACTTTTTTGTGCAAGGTCACCTAAGGCTTTACCAATACCTGGGAAGACATGGTGAAACTTGGGGTCCATCTAGGAAAAGAGGCCTTTTAGTATGACCAAGGATCTCTTCTGCAGGGGTCACCCCTTTGTTATTTCTTCATTGTTCTTAGGTTAACCCTACAGAAAAGCAGCTGGTCTTTCTAGCACATCCTTTCAGACAAGAAACTTGTAAGTGCATTGCAGGAACTATGTTTTCTGGGTGAGAGGTTCTCTTACAGTTACCTGACTTGGGGAAAGATTGCAGAATAAGACAGGCGGGGGGGTTGTGTGTGTGTGTGTGTGTGTGTGTGTGTGTGTGTGTGTACTGGAAACAAGAAAGACCGGGGCTGGAGGGAAAAATTATCCTAATTTTTTGGTCAGATTTAGTGCACAGCTCTCTGACAAGCCCGTACAGAAGGCAGTGGTTGAACAAGAAGTCACAAGTCAAACCCCACTGAGAGCACAGGTATATGTTTAAATCTTTCCTTGAGTGAGTTATTTCAAAAGTGGAAAACCAGCTTAAAGTCCTTTAGAGAGAGCATTCATTGCTGATAAGTATCAGTTTTTGATTTTCTTCATTGAATTACCTTCCCTACATGCTCAACAAACCTCTGGCCTTGTCTGCAGTAAATGACAATGCCATTCTTCCAGCAGGTCAGGCTGAACACCTTAAACTCAACCTTAATTCCTGTCACAGTCTAAACACAATTGGTCAGCAAATCCCGTTGATGGTACTAAAATTCAGTCACTCTGGAGTCAGTGCCTTACTGAAAGCCCCAGCCAGTTCAATCAATAGGAAAAAGAAATAAAAGACCTAAGGACGGCAAAGAAACAAACTGTCATTATTTAAAGATAATATGAAACTCCAATAGAGTCTATAGAAAAGCTATTAGAACTAATAGGAGAATTTGGTAAGGTTGCTGGATACAAAAATCAATTTATAGATATTGGTTATTTCTATTTCCCAGGAACAAACAGAAAGTAAATTTTTAAAAATCTTTTATCTTCTCAGGAAAACATAGCACTATCAAGTGTCTATTACATCCTATGGAGAACTTCAATCTTAGGTCATAGCATTAAGAGTTCCTGGTTTTGGTCCCCTAGGCTCTCTCTGAAATGACCTACAGAAAGTAACTATTTAAAAGGTACCACTGTCAATGGCATAACATAGTATGTGTCTAGGAATAAATCTAATATAAGACATGTAAGTTTTCTTCAAGGAAAATAAACCATTACTGCTATTAAGGAAGACATTTTAAGGGAGACAGACACAAGCTCAGAGATTGGGAGACTCAGTGTGGTTAAGACGATTATTATCCCCAAACTGATTTACGGATTAAATGAGATCCGAATCAAACCCCAAGTTTTTGTGGAACTTAAGTTGCTGCTAAAATTTCCATGGAAACAGGAAGAGCTAAAGATGGCCAAGGCACTCTTGGAGACGGAGAACACAGGCGGAGGGCGTGCTCTCTGAGACAGGAAGGCTAAGGCAGTGTTGGACCTGCGGCGTTCACTTCATAAGGGATATAAACGTCTAGTCACCGTGCTGTACACTGAAACTAATATTTTATGTCAACTATAATTAGAAATAAATGTTAATGAAAGAAAGAAAAGATGGACTGACATAGAGCAATAGTAATTATGTCCGTGTGCCATGGAACCTGCTACAGAGAGAAACAAATAGACAGTAGAAGATGACAGAGAGTCCAGAAACAGATGCCCATGCATACAAACACTTGATATATGAGTGAGGTTGTGTGATACATCAGTAGGGGAAGAACGAGCTTTACCATAAATGGGAATAGGTCAGATGAGTAAATCAGAGATGGTGGGGGGAGGAAAGGGAGATAAAGAGAAAGAAACAGAATCCCTTCCTCACTACATTTATAAAAACAAATTCCACACTGACCACTCCTCTTTTCCGGAGTCCTGCAACTCTTCCTAGCTTGGCTGCTGCCCCCAGCCCACCCACGATAATGGTAATAGCTGAGGGATTGAACATTGGTAAAAAACTATGAGGGTAAAACAAAAGAAGTCTATGAATTGGTCCCGACTGGTGTGTCTCAGTTGCTTGGGCACTGTCCCACAAAGCAAATGGCCACTGGTCGGATTCCTGGTCAGGGCACGTGCCTGGGTCGGGGATTAGCTGGTCAAGGCACATGTGAGAGGCAACCAATCGACGTTTCTTGTATCTATGTTTCTCCCCTTCTCTTTCTTCCTCCCTTCCCCTCTCTCTAAAAGCAAACAAACAAACAAACAATTTTACAAGTCTATGAATTGGTAGATAGTTCTGGAAAAGTCCTCCTGCAGCCCAAGGACCAGATTACAGCAGGAAATGCAGCCAGAAAGAATCACCTGGAAGGACAAGCTGCAGTTTCAAATGAAGTTTCTAGTTGTATTTCCCAGTTGTTACAGGAAGCAGGTATCAAAACTGCTTTTGCCAGAAAATGTGGGGAGACAGCTTTCATTGCACCTAAGGGTGAAATGATTCCGATTGAATGGGTTTGTAGAAGAATAGCAACTGGTTCTTTTCTCAAAAGAAATCCTGGTGTGAAGGAAGGGTACAAGTTTTGCCCCCCTAAAGTGGAGATGTTTCTTAAGGATGATGCCAATAACGATCCACAGTGGTCTGAGGGGCAGCTCGTTGCTGCAGAAGTTCGCTTTGCTGGACTTGTTGTAGGCCAGACTGAAGGGGGCGTCATGCTCCACAGGCTGTGTTTGAGACACTGGAGAGATCCTGGTTGCACTGCACACTGGTCGACAAAAGGACTCGACTTAGTGTTGGTGTCACCACCAAAGCAATTGTTCTTGCTGATCTGCAGACTCTGGTCGTCAGGAGATAGAAGCCAACAGAAAGACAAATAGTCATATCATGACCTTAAGGAAGTAACTCCTGAAAGGCTCCAGATGGTAAAGAAAAATTGTGGGTGGGTTGCTGAAGGTGTAGGAGTTGCTTCTGAAACCAGAAAGTCAGTGCAGGGTTGGAGTGCGGATGGGCTCGACTTCTGATCTCGGTCGTTGTGGAAAAATCAAGACTGTTTGTGGAAATTTGGGCATTCCATGTGAACTTCGGGTAACTTCTGCCCATAAAGGACCAGATGAAACTCTGAGGATTAAAGTGAAGTATGAAGGAAATGTCATTCCTATGGTATCTGTGGCTATGGCAGGCAGAAGCAATGGTTTGGGACCAGTGATGTCTGGTAACACTGCATATCCAGTTATCAGCTGTCCTCCCCTCACTCCGGACTGGGGAGCTCAGGATGTGTGGTCTTCTCTTCAACTACCCAGTGGTCTTGGCTGTTCAGTCATACTTTCCCCAGACAGGTCAGCTCAGTTTGCGGCTCAGAAATTTGATTAAGCAACCATTTGGTATGGGCCAAACTGTGAGCAAGTATATTGAACACATGGATTTCCTTGAAGCAGGCCGACAAGAAAATCTGAGAGGGCGTTTTGTAAGAGAGAACGTCATTACAGTTTTTAGAAGAAAAACTATAAATTTCTAGTTTAGCTGCAGGAAAAATAAATCAAGCAAGATGAGAAGATTTTAAATCAATCAGGAAAAACAAACTTTACTAGTGAATAAAAATAAAATAAAAAATAAATTCCACATGGATTAAAGCCCTACGTGAAAGGCAAAACTATAAATCTTATAAAAGGTAACATAAGAGATTATTTTCTCCTGTACTTCTAGAAGGTGATATAGGACATATCCTGACCTAATAGTAGAGAAGATTTTTCTTTGTCAAGGTATAAAAAACAGAGGAAAATATCAATACATTCTGTAACATTAAAGTTAAAAACTTGTCTTCATCAAAAGACACTATAGAATGAAATTCAGTGCATAGACAGGGAAAGGTATTTGCTACACATATAACCAATAAAGGATCAGTATCATACAAATTAATAAATAAAACAAAAAAGACAACTCAATAGAAAAATGGGGAAAATACTTGAACTGGCACTTCCCTAAAGAAATATTCAAGATTATCAACAAGTATACAAAAAATTGACCAATCACATTAATAATCAGGGAATTGCAAGTTAAATCTATAATGGAATACAATCTCATGTCAGAATGGCTAAGATGAAAATAATTGAAATATCAACTGTTAAGGTTTCTAGAGCAACTGGGATCATGGAACGTTGCTGAGGCAGTGTAAATTGTTACGACCACTTTAGAAAATGAGTCGGCATTATCCAGTAAGGTTGAGACCATATTCTGTGGCCTAGAAGTTCCACTCTTGGGTGTATATTAGAGAAACGCACGCCCATATGCATCAGGAGACAAAGACAAGAACAATGAAAGGACATTAATGATAGTTTGAAATTGGAAACAACCAAATGCCTGTCAACAATGGAGTGGGTACGTATGGTGGACTGTGTTCGGTCATCCAATACTTGAGAGCAATGACAGCAGACCTGCTGCAGCCTCACGCAACATGGCTCAATGCCACAAACACAATGTTGGTTGCGAAAAGTCAAGACACAGAACCAAACAATGTATAATTCTACTTACATAAAGTTCAAAAATGGCAGGGGTGGGGAGCAAGGAAATGCTTAGTATCAAAGGCAGGTCATTTAAAAGGGAGAGAAATTTGTGTTTAGAAAGAGATTATATATATGAGAGATTTCTGGGGTTCTAGCAATGTCCTATTTGTTGACCTGTGGTAGCCACGTGGATGTTTATTTTCTAATTATTGTTATGCTGTATATTTATGTTTAATGCAATTCGTGTGTGTTTATTGTATTTCACAATAAAAAATGCTGCAACAGTATACTTGTAGTCTGACCATTTCGTAACACCTATTGCTACTACCCTGGTCCAAGCCACCTTTGTCTCTCTACTGTATGTGTTAAACTAGCCTCTTCACTGGTCTCCCTACTTGCACCATTGTCCTGCTTACAATCTATTCTCAACACCGTAGCCTGAGTAATCCTGTTCAGAATGTGAGTAAATCATGTCACTCCCGTGTGGAAAACCTTCCAGTGGGAGACCGATTCATTCAAAGTAAAAAAAAGTGGCAGTAATTCACTCAGAGTATTGTATGCTTTGCGGCTTTTCCTTCCAGCATGAACTCCTGCTCTCTCATTGCTTTCTGCCACCTTCCATTCCACACACACCAGTTCTCATGCCCTTCCTTCCCTTGCTTCACACACGGCTGGGGACTTGCAGGGCCACTGAAGTTTTCATTTAGTCCCACAATGAAACATTTACAAGCGTCTCTCACTGTTCTCTGCCTTTTGTCTTGTCCATCCTTTCTCTACCTTGTTCCCATCCATTTTCCACCCTGCTGCCAGAAGGAGCTGGGAGGTCTAATCGTATTGTTTCTCTATTTAAAATTCAGTCAGTGTCCTACCCCTGCCTGGCAGGAAGCTTGGGACCGCTGTGGAGCCTGCTGCTCCCCAGCCAGCTCGCATCGTTCTGCCTGAGTCTTCTGAAGGCCAGTTTGGTTTTATTTCCCACAGCTAAGGTGAGAACCCGTGGCTTCCCATGCGCTTCGCTTACCTTTTTGCTTTCAGCTGCTCTAGGTGTAAGTCCATCCTTGACATATGCCCTCCATTCTTTCTACCATGTTATGGGCTGAATTGTGACCCACACAAATTCATATGTTGAAGTCCTAACCCCCTACTACCTCAGAATGTGACCTTCTTTGGAGATAAGGTCTTTAAAGTATGTATTCATTCAACAAATTTTTTAAGAACAAGAGCTTTTTGTTACCATATGTTGTATTCCCCATCCATGAATAGGAATCTGCTTCTCCCAACCCTGCTACTCTCAACCCTGCTAATAGGACGAGTCTGAGGTTTTTTTTAAAAATAATTAATAGGCTTAGTTTTTAGAGTACTTTTAGGTTTACTGAGAAATGAGCAGAAAGTATAGACAGCTTCCATATAACTATTTGTGATCCTTTTAATGTCTGTAAGATCTATAGAGATGTCCCCTCTTTAATTTCTGACATTACTAATTTGTGTTCTCTCTCTTTTTTCTTATCCTGGCTATGGGCCCATTGGCTTTATTAATCTTTTCAAAGAACCAGCTTTTGGTTTTGTTGATTTTCTCCATCAATTTCTTGTTTTTAATTTCATTGATTTTTGCTCCAATTCTTATTATTTCTTTTCTCCTGCTTACCTGGGATTTAGTTTGCTCTTCGTTTTCTAGTTTTGTAAGGTGGAAACTTAGATTATTAATTTATATCTTTATTCTATTCTAATATGTACATTTAATACTATAAATTTCTCTTTAGGCACTGCTTTTGCTATATCCTGCAAATTTTGATAAGTTGTGTTTTCATTTTCATTTAGATAAAAATATTTTAGAATTTCTCTTGAGATTTCTGTCTTTACCCATGTATTATTTAGAACTGTGTTATTTAATATCAATGTATTTTGGAATTTTCCAGTTATCTTTCTGTTATTATTTATAGCTTAATACCACTGTGGAATTAAGGTGGCAGGAGAGAAGTTACTGCCAATTTTTTAGGAAGGACCTTTCCTTTTCTGGATTTAACTCCTCTAGACTTTGTTTCTATAGCTGTTAAATGTCTTAAAATATAACTTTTGTTTCAGTTGTTTTCTATTTGTTTTTTAGTGTTTTAATTTATTGACTTAGAGAGAGAAAGGAAGGGGGAGAGAAGGAGAAAGAGAGAGAGAGAGGGAGAGAGGGAGAAAGAGAGACATCTATTTGTTGTTCTACTTATCTGTGCATTCATTGGGTGATTATTTTATGTGTCCTGACTGGGGATTGAACCCACAACCTTGGTGTATCTGGAAAATACTCTTAACAGTCGAGCATCTGGCCAGGGCAATTGCTTTCCATTTGTTATAGCAGGAGTGATACTCTGCTGCTGCCATCTACCTCTTATAGAAACAATAAATTATTTATAAAATTTCTGTTTTTTTCTAAAAAAATCTATCTGTAGCCTTCTGTGGTGAAATGTATAAAGATGAATTAGAAAAAATCTACATATTGGCAGAGGTAGTTGGGAAGAAAAAGCTTGTCTGACGTAGCTTAGGCTTTAGGTAATAGAAAAATATCAACCTGTCTGCTTTCTAGGTGTTTATCTTAGATCCAATTTCCTGGTCACTGGTTCTATCTTTATTTTTAGTTGTCTTTCTCAGTTGAGAAGATAACATGACTATTTGTCTAAAGTTTTGATATTTTTGCCTGGTATAAGCAAATGCCAAACCACTTAGAAGAGATTGTCAGAGAAAAGTAACTCACATCAAAGATGAGTTCCTTAAAATGCACAGAACTCATTTGGAATCAGTCTACTATGAGTGACAAAAATCAGAAATACAGACCACTAAGAAATAGACATTGAATCAAAGTCTGAAAGATATAAAATAACTGCATTCAAATGATCAAAGACACAACAGAAAGAATCAGAACCTGAGAAAGAAAGCACCATCAGGAAAAGATCATGCAAGTTTTATAGAACCAAGTAGAAGGAAAAAAGTGATTGAATAGCCAGTTAGAAACCTGGAAGCTGAATCTATGGTGGATACCCAGAAGGCAGCAAAATCGATAGAGGTGAAAAATGAAAGAAGATACGAAACAAGGAAGAGTAAGGGAGAGAGCCAATGTATAATCAGTAGGATGCCAGGAGGAAAGAAAGATGCAAAACTGATAAAGTTGGAAAATATAGTATTTGAGATTTTTTTTCCCAATTTAAATTGTGAATCTTCATATTTAAGAAACAATAAAACTTGAGTAGAATAAATAAAAACAGACTACACATAGAAGTAAACTAAACATTGGAGATAAAACACACATAAAAACTCTTAAGTACAGCAGAGAAGAAAGACAAATAACCTAGAAGAGTAATAATTAGACAAATTATAGCAATGATAGAATAAAAAATCAATAGAATCATATTTCTTTTTTTATTTAATCTTTACTGTATTTTTCCATTATCATTTATCCCTTTATACCCTTCCCCCAGCAATCATCACTGTATTGTCTGTGAGTCCTTTTTCCTTTTTGCTCAATCCCTCCATCCCCTAACCTCCCTTCCCCTTAGCTGTCACCCTGTTCTCCATCTGTCAGTTTGCCTCTATTTTGCTTGTTAGCTCAGTTCATTAGATTTCACATATTAGGACACAAAACAATCTTGATAAATTTAAGAAGATTGAAGTCATATCAAGCATCTTCTCTGACTACAATGCTATGAAACTAGAAATCAATCACAAGAAGAACACTGAAAAAGTTGCAAAGATACAGAAGCTACAAAACTCAACACCAAAAAACAAACAACCCAATTAAAAAATGGGCAAAGGACCTGAATAGACACTTCCTCAAAGAGGATGTACAGATGGCCAATAGACATGAAAAGATGCTCAACATCACTAATCATCAGAGTAATGCAAATCAAAATCGCAATCAGATATCACCTCACACCTGTCATAATGGCTATCATCATTAAAATAACAAATAAGTGCTGGTGAAGATGGGAGAAAGGGGAAGCCTTTTGATATTGGTGGGAATGCAGACTGGTGCAGCCACTGTGGAAAGCAGTATGGAGATACCTCAAAAGTTTAAAAATGGATCTGCCTTTCAATCCAGTTATCCCACTTCTGGGAATGTATCTGGAGGAACCCTAAACACTAATCTGAAAGAACATAAGCACCTCTCTGTTCATTGCAGTGTTATTTACAATCACCAAGATATGGAAGCAGCTCAGGTGTTCATCAGTAGATGAATGGATGAAACAAGTGTGGGACATTTATACAATGAAATTCTACTCTGCTGTAAAAAAGAAAATTTTACCCTTTGCGATAGTATGGATGGACCTGGAGAACTATGTCAACTGAAACAAGCCAGTGAGAAAAAGACAAATACCGTATGATTTCACTCATATGTGGAATCTAAGAATCATATTTCAAAATATTAAAGCAAAGTAACTCAGATTTTACACAAAAAAACCTATCATTCAAGAATAAGAGAATTTTTTTTAATCAAAGAAATAAAAGTAATTACTCATAGGGTCTTATTGTAAAAGATACTCAAGCATGCTCTTTAGGAAGAAGGTACTTGAACCTGGAAGGAAAGAGAGAGAGGCAGTTAACAGCGGTAAACAGTGTAACTGGTGAATGTGTTTACTTAATTTACTAAGTAAGTAGTGACTTTATAAAATGATAATGACAAAACGTACAAGGTATAAAAAATAAAGTTGGAATAAAATAGTAGGTAACAGTTAAGGTGAGATGAAGTGGTAATTGCTTTTAAGATCTTTGTGTTTGAGGGAAGGATAAGAACTATCGTGTTTTACTTAAAGTCTCAAGTTAATGTCACAAATATAAGGTCAACAAATACGACTGAAATAGGATCCAAGCCACTTTGTGTGTGCAGAGGGAAGGAATAAAGAAATATACAAATGAACAACAAGCACATCAAAAGATCTTCAACATTATTACCCATTGGAAAAATGAAAATCTAAACCTCAATGAGATATGACATCACAACCAATAGGATGACTATAATCAAATAATAAGTGTTGTGGAGAAATCAGAATCCTTATACACCTATGGTTGGAATGTAAAATGGAGCATGTACTTCGAAAAATAGTCTGGAATTTCCTTAGAAAGTTAAACATAAAAGTACTATTTGACAATTTCACTGGTAGGTATATAACCACAAGAATTGAAAACATATATTCACACAAAAGCTTGGCCATGAATGTTCGTAGCAGCATTATTTATAATAGTCAAAGGTGGATACAATCCAAATGTCTATAAATAAAACATGCATATCTTTACACTGGAAAGCAGTGGGCCATAAAAAAGAATAAAAGACTGATGCATTCTACAATATGGATGAACCTTGAAAACAGTGTAAGTAAAAGAAACAAGTCACAAAAGACCACATTACAACACATTGAGGTTTCAGGGCAGACAATTTACACTCCACTCTTCCTCTCCTAGACCCCAGATGCAATCTTACTTAGAACTTCAAACCTGTCTTCTGGGAAAAGCAAGAGCCCAGAACCTGCTGGTCCTTCCAGTCTGTTTCCTTTCCTGAATTCATCAAGCAGGTGAGTCATTCTTTCTCCCAGGGGGAGGACTGAGTGATGGGGGCTGGAAACTAAGCCAGATGTGGTGTTTCTATACTTTTTCTTTCTTTACCTTGGTAACCTGTCCAAACAGTATTGGTACTAAGTAAGCATTGACTTTATTCACTCATTTACCAAATAGTTGTTGAGCACACACCACGGGCAAAGTGTAGAGTGAGGAACCCAGACTGGGCTATAGCCTCAGGAGCCAGCATTTGGGTTGGGGGATGACAGCGCTAAACGTCTGGACAGTTAAACCACCATCGGCCCCGTTCAGTGTGGGACATTCCAAGTCTCAGTCCTGACACTCCTCTTGGCTCCATTTCTACTCACTTCTTCCGTGACCTCCTGTCTCAGGGACTGAAAGAAGGATGCCAGCCTCAACCTTTCCCTTGAACTCTATCCTAGTCTATCTAATTTTTAAAAATATATTTTATTGATTATGCTGTTACAGTTGTCCCATTTTTTCTCCCCTTTATTCTCCTCCACCCTGTACTCCCTCCTCCCACCAGCATTCCCTCACGTGAGCTCATGTCCATGGGTCGTACATATACGTTCCTTGGCTTCTCCATTTCCCATATTATTCTTAACCTCCCCCTGCCTATTTTGTACCTACCGTTTATGCTTTATTCCCCTCCATTCTCCCCTCTTCACCTCCCCATTGATAACTCTCCATGTGATCTCCATTGCTGTGAATCTGTTCCTCTTCTAACTGCTTAGTTTGTTTTTGTTTTTTAGGTTTGGTGGTTGATAGTTATGAGTTTTGTTGTCATTTTACTGTTCACATTTTTTATCTTATTTTTCTTAGATAAGTCCTTTTAACATTTTATATAATAAGGGCTTGGTGATGATTAACTCCTTTAACATGACCTATTCTGAGAAGCACTTTATCTGCCCTTCCATTCTAAATGATAGCTTTGCTGGATAGAGTAATCTTGGATGTAGGTCCTTGCCTT
>PVJI01028654.1:0-16253 GCA_004026765.1 Micronycteris hirsuta
CCACTTTCTGGTGCTTCTAACCTCCACAGTCAGAATCGTTTTGTTTTCAGTCTCATGTTAATTTATCCTTTAGGTTGGTCCTCTTGTCTTTGCTCACTCTTCTCAATGCTCATCAAAATTGCACCCATTTAACAAGGCTGGTACTAGGTCTTGCATCCTGCCTGCTGTCTCCAGCCTCATTGATCTCATTTTCCACGGAAGCCTTTAGCCCTGAGAATTTCACTGGTGTTGACCTCATCACTCCAAGTAGTTTTCAGTGTATTCAGTAGTAAGAGTTGTGTTTTTGTAATCACTCCCAGGAGCACTATGGAGTTATGCACACATGAATCCATAGTACATTCATTCAAAATGGACTTTGATGTTTACAATGTGCTAGCTACTTGAGATGCAGCAGAGAGTAAGGACCCTGGCTTCATGGAGTATATATCCAAAGGGAGAAAAAAAAAAGACATAAATGAATAAACGGATTAGTTTACTTCTTACTTGGTAAATTCCGTAATAAAAATTAAGTCAACCAATGAAATAAAATGAGAAAATGGAGTTATGTGAAATTTTAGTTAGGGTCAAGAGAGCGCGAGAGTGCACAATAGATTTTAGAGGCTGGTAAATCCAAAATCTGTAGAGACCCAGGAAATTTTGTAGTTTGAATTGAATTCAAAGGTTGTCTTCTGGGGAATTTCCTATTCCTCCAGGGAGGTCAGATTTTGTTTTTTGTCTTTTTTTAAAATTAAAGTCTTCAATGAATTAGATGGGGCCTACCCACATTAGAGTTATCTGCTCAAAGTCTACTGATTTAAATATTAATCTCATCTAAAAATATCTCCTAAAACATTTAGAATATTGTTTGACTGAATATCTGGATACCATTCACCTAGCCGAGTTGACACATAAAGTTAACTATCACAAGACCTGAGTTGGAGTTGGAAAAACGGGTTTGAGTTAGTTAAAAGAGGAAAAGTAAGAAGGGTGACCCTAAAAGAAAACAGTAGGTGAAGAGGTATGAAATACAGCGTGTGTGTAGCAGAAACTATAAACTGAAAAGTGGCAGAAAGAAGTTCTGAAGAGATCTGTGGGAGCCAGGTCATGGAGGGTCTTCCATTGTATGTTCAGATGCTTTGACTTCATTCTATAGATAGTGGGGAGTCAGTGAAGGCCCCCGAGTTAGACATGCATATTATATGCATTACTTTGGCTGCAATGTGGAGAATGGATTTATGGAGGTAAAACTGGGGGCAGAGAAACCAGTTATATAAGAATTATAGTAGCCCCCAAGAGACATGATTGAAATGGGAAAGTTGGAACAGTCATAGTGTGAAAGGGGGCAGGTGTTATAGTCAAGAAATATTTGCAAGGTAAAATGAGGACTTAATGATCAGATGTATAGAGAAAGAAAAGAGAATCTAAATTGACTTCCAGGTAGCAAGCTTGGATGCTATGATTGAAACTCTATTAGTTGAGGTCAGAGTCCAGGAAGGATCAAGTTTGTGAAGGAGAGAGCTTTGATGCATATAATGAATTCAGATTTGAATATACTAAGTGTGAAGGGCCAGTGGAGCTCCAGAAAGGGGATGTACAAAAGACTCTGTGAGGCTTAAGTCAAAGGAGGTATGGGAATTTAAGACAAAATTGTGAGACTCATCAGCAGACAGATAATAGTGTCCCACAAGACCTCCAATAGAAGGTCTGACCAAATAGAGCCTGACCAAACTGACCAAATAGACCTGAAGAGAAAAAGATCAGTGAATCAAAGACAGAGGGGGAGCAGTTCACAAAAAAAGACTGGAAGAATAATCAGAGAGGCTGAAGAGAAGCAGGAACACAAAGTACCAGAGAAGCCCAGGCTAAAGAAGGAACTAAAAGGAATGAGGGATCACCAGTGCCCATGCAGCAGAGGGTTTAAGAGGATAACCACTTGCATAGGTCTATGGAATTTAGCAACAAGGAGGCCATCAGCAGCCTTAGCAAGCACAGCTACAGTGCAGTGATGGAAGAAAAACCAGATTGCTGAGGGTTGAAGAATGAGTGGAAAGAGAGGGAATAGTGACTCCCTCCAACAAAACAACAATCTTCCAACAAAAGCCCTGGCTGAGAAGGGAAGGAAAGAGGAAGACCCAAATGAAAGGGGAGATGATACTTTTCGGTATGGAGGATACCTGCGCATGTTTATAGGCTGCAGGAAAAGAGCCAGATTGATGAAAGAGTAAATGCTGTGGATGGAGAGAGGCTCATTGAAGGAGCACAGCACGTTCCAGAGGAAGTGGGAATAAATCAGTTCAAGGGCCTGGCCCTGAACAGCCATCTCATTATCTTTGGCTACAGGAGAGAGAGCTTGATTACAAAAACAAGCACATGTGTAGTTGGGAAAGCCAAAAACTAAAACTAAAAAATCAAAACAAAACGAAAACTGTATGTGGATCACCTCAGTTCTTCAAAGGAGTAAGAGCTGAGCTCGTCGTCTCATCATCAGAATGCGAGTGGTTTGAGACACCCGCCGCAGCTCTGAGATGGCGAGTGAAGGGACTAGAAGAGACTACCCAGGAGATGGACTCAAGTTAGAGACCATGAAACTTACAAGGCATCCGGAGTTAACTCTTGTGTGATTTGGGGGTGCTGATTAGGTCCAAAGGGAAGGTCTAGTAGAGTTGACAGTGTTTGTAAAGAAGTGCTTTAATGAACAATTGCTTTAAATCTCCAGGTCTCTTTTCTTTTATTTTAGGGTAATATTACAGGTAAACCTTTAAAAAGGTCTCAGTGTTGTATCTCCTAAAAAGTGCACTCTCTGAGGCTCTTAATTTTATACCATCCTTAACTATTTCTGCTTAATGTGAAAGAGAAGAATAAAGTTTTCTATTGATAGGAAATTGCTCCTTCAAAATCCATAGGTCCCCAACTATTAGATAAATAATCACAGTATCTCAGTGAATTTAAAGAGGGCATTTCCTTCCAGCAAAGCCCCAGAAATCTAAACAGAGAATTTTAAAGATTCGCATATGCATGCAGGTGCATAGATTCGACACAGTACAGACCTTTCATCAGAAAACTAAATACTATTCATGCTGAGTAGTTTTCATAATTGTTTTCTTTTTGTATTATTGAAAGAGAAGCAAATCTACTTTCTGTGTATTCACAGAAATGGAAATTAGTATTGGAAATAAGCAATTAAAATCCCCAAGAAAACTCCATTAAAGATGAAATACAATATGTTAAAAAATACCATATGGAGAGAACAAAATCTGATATTAAGCCAGGAAGAGAATGGCTCTAAAGGTCCAGGATTCAAGGACAAGCTTTTTCTGCTCCTTGGCTCTCTGCAAGGCACAGGATTTCCACACACATGGTGTTAGAACTGCCCGCTGCTCTCCAACCCCTGGTGCAGGGCCATATGTGCTGCAATCCACAAACACAACAGAATGAAATGGGAGTTATCTGCCAGTTTTTTCTGGGAGCTCCCTTGTGTAAAACAGTTTTATACCTTGCCCCTATTGTTATAATTCATTGAATTAATTAAAGAAGCTTTTAAATATTTGAAATCTCCCTACCACCCCAGCCTCATACATGAATGATAGTGTTCAAGCCTGTGCCCACAATCACCACCGTAATCCATTTGGGCCTCAAACCCAATCTCATGGAAAATTCAATCAGCTAGTTGATTAGACACTCAATTATACTTTTCTCTGGCTGGCTTTACTCTTGCTTCCAATTCATAAATGCTGTAATTACTGACTCCTTCTCCCATTACCCTTCTCTCATTTTGATTAGTTTTGGAAAATCAAGAGTAGCATCTCGATATGCCAAATTTTTAGTTCTGAATTTTTCTTCTTTTTTGTTATTCATTTAAAAAATACAGAAATGATATGTAAGAGGTTAAAGGGAGCTCCCACATTATTGCTTTCATTTGGCCAGCTCTATGAGGAATTGACACGTAGGGCAAGGTTTTTCAACACTGCTACTCTTGACATTTGGGCCAGATAATCCTTTGTCGTGGGAAGTTGCCCTGTGCACTATAGGATGTTTACCAGGATTTCTTGCCTTTATTGGCTAGATGCCAGTGGCCACTGCCCTGTAGTTGTGATAATCAAAAATGTCCCAGATATTTCCAGATATCTCTTGGGTGACAAGATTGTTCCTGGTTTAAAGCCACTGATCTATGAATGAAGTGTTTCTGGGAACTTCATAATATACATGTACAACAACACACTCATTCCTCTCTGAAGGGCAAATAACATTGGGAAGAGCAAAACATTAATTCTTATCACAGCATTTTACACGTGAGTAGAAAAGACTACCAAATCCTGAGAAAATGAGTGTGTTTGTGTGTGCATTTGTGTGTGTGCTCATGTGCACTGTGTGTTTGTGTTTGAAGAAGTTGCAGAATTCCAGAAGTTAGAGACTAAGGGAAACTAAAGGAAAAAGTGTCACTAAGTGAAACTAAAAGCAGAAAGGAGTGACAAAGAACATTGAAAACAAAATTCTCTGTCCAGATTTATCTCAATTCTGTCTCAAATGAACTAGATGGTAAATATTAATCACCACTTGTACCTCTCCCCTCACTCCCAATACATAGTCCATTATCAAATCTGCAGAGGTCATTTCTCTGCAATTCTCCAGGTCCCCGAAGGAGGGACGAATAGAGGCAGAATGAGAGGGCTCCAGACACTCTCTGAGGGGTGTAGGAGAACGGCCACGCCTCAGGGACCTGGCTGGGCCAGCCAGGCCTCTGGGGCCAGACTGACTGACTCAAGAAAGGTTCCCTTTATTTTTAAAAGGTTTTCTTTTTACACGTAGTGGAAAAAACAGATGAATACTAGCAAATCATTAATAGCAGGAAAAGGCTGACTTACAAAAGTAGTTACAGAGTACCTTAATTTTCACCTAGGCTTAAACAAATGGATGTTATGATAAGGAGGTTTGCTAATCTATCTATTAGCCAGGAATAGTATTAAACTACAAACTCTTAGGTCCTAGTTAA
Organism: Micronycteris hirsuta; assembly: GCA_004026765.1. Classification (NCBI taxonomy): domain Eukaryota; kingdom Metazoa; phylum Chordata; class Mammalia; order Chiroptera; family Phyllostomidae; genus Micronycteris; species Micronycteris hirsuta. Next base: position 4,970 of record PVJI01028654.1, read on the forward strand.
TGGCTAAACATACATTTTTAAAGTCCTAGATCTCTCTAAGTTAGTAATTAGAAGTTACTCTTTGTACTTTGAGATTTAAAGAGAATGTCCCGTAGGCTAAGGCATCCTGTCTATTAACTGATTTTAGGAAGTAAAACATTTGTCAGGGCTTCAGGTGTTTGGCCACCTTATCAGGCCTCAGGAAGGTCTTACTTACATTTCTCTGAGATTTGAATCTATTCTTTATGTTTAACTTTTTACTAAAATCTTTCTTAGCCCACTAAAAACTTCTGTCCTCTGTAAGTATTTGATCTCAATAAAAATATTCTTGTCTAGGGTAATGGGTAGGCAATAATTTTTTTGAGCTTCTGGAGAAAACTGTTTAAAATGTTTCTTAGGAATGGCTTCTCTTAGAAATTAGCAGCTGCTTCTGCTTTAAAGACGAATTCTCTTAATCCTTTCATGTGGGGGAATGGCCAGGGCTTCCTGCGGTTTGTAAGCTATTGGGATTGTTCTAATTCTCAGGAGCAAGACACAAAGAGTGAGACTTGGAGGACTGCCCGAAGTCACCTTCCACTGTGCAGAGGCGCCTCACCCATTCTGACTGTGCCAAGAAATGGGTGTGGGTTGGTCCTCCACAAATCAGCGTTTATGGATTGGGTGTAGGCCGCTCCCAACACAAATCCTATTGACTTTATCTCTCAAATATATCTTTACCTCACCCACTGGTTTCCATTTCCATCACGACTATCCTAGTCCAAATGATCACCATCCCTTGTCTGGGCCACTCCAACATTGCCTACTTGTCCTCGAAGTTCCAATCTGGCCCTACTCTAATTGCTTCTCTACAATACAATCAGGAGAATATTTTCAAAATGTCAATTCCAATCATAGCCCCCACTGAGTTATACCCCTCAATGCATTATTGCTGGTAAGATAAAAACAAAACTCCTTAATGTGACCAACAAGTCTCGGTATGGTCTATCACCTACATTCCTCTTTAGCCTGATGTCCTAGCATATTTCCATTTTACTCATTCAGCTCCCTCTTTTCCTGGATGTTTGCACAGTCTATGCCCTCTGTCAGGAATGCACTTCCCTCCCCTTTTCTTAGTCATTCTTAAAGTTTTAGTTGTGCATAATAATAGTGAGCATAAATTTCACTATTATCCATTTCCTTTCATTGAGAATGTTTGCTCCATGAGAGCAGAGAGGGATCTGGTCTCTTCAGGCCCACCTATATCTCCAAAGATCAGCACAATGCCAGCATAGAGTAGGTGTCCAATAATTATTCATTTCACCATGGAATGAAGAAACAGATGAATAAATTATTTTGCAGAGAAATCTGTGAAGAGCCTTGATGGGGCTACATCTTCTTCCTGTGCCATCCTATTCTGTTAAATAAAGAAATGTTACCTACTCAGTCTGATTTCATCATGACCAGTTCATGTGGCAACTAGGCTATGAGCAGTGGGCAAGCATTCTTTGCTAAACATCTTTGCTTTTCCCCCCTAGGACTTATTAAAAAATAAACAGAGGCACAAACAAATGCATGAATGAATGCCAATTCTTCAAGACGAACTCCCAAAAGGCAGGGGCCAGGTCTAAATTTTCATTTGTATCTTAGTGCTAGAGAGTTCTAAGTGTTTTCACCATTAATTGATAAAGTTTCTCATTTTTCTCATGTTCACCCTTATTGTGCATATCTCTAGTTGCTCCTGAAAAAATCTGGCTTCAACATAAGGGGAGCCTAGCTGAGATGTGAATAAGCTGATAAATTAGGGGGCACTTATTGAAAGCTATTTCCCAGAAGTAGAGTTTTAAAGTACTTGATAAACCTTAAGTTGATGAGGACAATGAAAATTTCATCTCTGTGTTAGTCAAGCCTGTAGGCTCAGATCCTCAGTTAAAAGTAACAAGGGAAATTCCAGGATGGCCTGAAGATGAGAGAGGCCCACGGCCAAAGATTTGCAAGTACAGTGAAATTTGGGCTCCATTCTAGGGAAATTTAGCCTCATGATACAAATGATGATGATGACAATAATAATGATGATGACAATTGACATTTTAGTGCACACTTAACTAAGTTCTAAATTTGGCCACAGGCCACTTTTATATACATTATCTTATTTTGTCTTCATGACTGGAAGGTATAATTATTAATGGTCAAGAAATGAGGCTCAAAAATTAATTTCTGGGCCAGATACATATTATCTTTTTGTCTCTCTACATTGTGGCATGAGAGGAAAGAGAGGGTGATCATAAAGGCAGAGTTGCCAGTTTATGGAGTGTGTTTTTAGGATTGCACCAAAAACTATAATTCACTTTGATTAGGTAAAACCATGGCCAGTATCTATCAGCAGCTTGTGTATGTATGTGTGAGTTGATACTAATATTGCTCAAACATGAAAAGCATGTCACTGTTACACATCATTTTTATTTGCATTATTTCATTTGATCCTGAAACAATCTGTTATCTAGAAGTGTATCCTCACTTTACAGATGAAAGTGCAAATACTCAATCCAAAGTCTGTAGCCAACTAACAATTTTGCCACACCCTCAACAAAAGTCTTGCAATTGTGAATTCAGTGCTCTATGATAGTGTTTAAGAAGTTTTATTTGTTTTTTTTCTTGTTTTTTGTGTTGTTGTTTTTACCAAGATGAGATGAAAGCAAGCGTTATCTAGGCCACGAAATAGATCTATAATGGAGGAAGCCAGTGGGATTAAAAAAAATTTTTTTTAATTTATTGATTTTAGAGAGAGAAGAAAGGGGTGAGAGAGAGAGAGAGAGAGAGAGAGAGAGAGAGAGAGATCTGTTATTTCACTTACTTACACATTCACTGGTTGATTCTTGTATGTGCTCTGATTGGAAATCAAACCTGCAACCTTGGTGTATTGGGACAATGCTCTAACCAACTGAGCTACCTCATGAGAGCCTAGCCTGTGAGATTTTTAAGGTTGTGGGATGGGCTCTGTTGAATAAAGAGAATGATGGCTTGGAGGTGGGGATTTATGTAGAGCTAGGACTGAGATAGGAAAAGTAGCTTGTTAGCACTATTAGTTTCCTGGAAAAGCTTTAGATTCAGGGAAGATATTTCAAAATTAGCTGTGATTTGGAGATTTGGACTATGAGGTTGAGAATTGAAATGGAAAAGTCAAACAAGAATACATTCATGTGTATATGGAAAAGGGATAAATGCTAGATGATCTAATACTAAAATTTTCTTACCAAGTTCAACAGAGTTTTAAAACTAGAATACTAATATATAATAATAATAGCTAACAGTTAAGTTTTTAAAATGTTCCAGGTACTGTTCTAAACACAACGCAAATATTAACTCATTTAATCTTTGCAATGATTGCATTATGTTTGCTCTGGTAAGGTTATAAAGCACTATACTTGGATGCAAGCCCTGCCTCTGTATCTTATTAAATATATGACCTTGGACAAGTTATTGAACATATCAGTTTCTTGATTTCCACATCTGTAAAATGAGAATAATAATAGAAACTATAAAAAGTGAATATATGTAAAATAACTTAAAACAGTGCTTGATACATGGAAAGTGCTATGTAAGTATTTGCTCTTATTACACTCATTTTCTTCATTTACATATGAGGAAATAGAGGCGTACAGAAGCAATTGGCTCAAGGTCACACTGCTAGAAAGTACTAGAGCTGGGACTCGAATCCAGGCATATAGGTCCAGGAACCACACTCTTAGCCAGAGCCCTCCCTGCAGTGCCCCATGCTACCTCAGTGCCCAGTGATGCGGTTAGACCTCTAGAGTCGATCTATGAAGTCTAAGATCCAGGCTTTTCTTTTGGAGAGCATGATGAGCAAAATAATGAACCCATTCCAAATATTTTTGCCTCCTAATCCCTAGAAGCTGTGAATATGTTATATTCATAGCAAGGAGGAGAATTAAGATTACCAATCAGCTGAATTTAAAATACGAACATTTTCCCAGATGGGCCCAATGTAATCACGAGTGTCCTTACAGGTGGAAGAGGGAGGCAGATGAGTCAGTGTCAGAATAATAAGATGTGGTCAAGGCTTGACCATGGCCAGCTTTGAAGATGGAGGATGGGGCCATGAGCCAAAGAATGTGGACGGCCTCTAGAAGCTGGAAAAACAAGAAGACAGATTCTCCCCTAGGCCTTGGGAAAGAAGCACAGCCCTGCCGGCACCTCGAGTGCTGTGCAGTGAGACCCATTTTGACTTCTGACCTCCAGGATTGTAAGGTAAAAAAAACTGTGTCGTCTTAAGCTACTCCCTTATAGTAATTTGTCACAGCAGCAGTAGAGAGTCAGCACAGAAACCTTCAGTGTGGTCTGGAAGAACATGGTGCGGGGACCATACTGTACGCTGAAGAGTAACCATCACCTCCTCGTGGTGTGGAGGACAGAAATGTGACCGAGCAAACAAATTGAGGATTTCCATTTTAGTATTTTGGGGAGTATTTAGGTTTCCTTTTTGGCCTACTAGGCAATTAATTGTTTCTGAATAAGACTGATGGTCAGACCCATCATGAAAATAAACATCACAGTCTATAAAGTGCTCCCTCTTCCACTAGTGCATTTCTTCCCGTGGCTGTAGGTCGTCAGGGTAGGTAGTGTTTGAAACGCTGTGGAAGAGTGGCAGATGACAGGATTTGGGGTTAATAGAGCTGGGTTTGAATGCTGTCTCCTCGCTGTGACAGCTGCTGTCCAGGACAGGAAGGCGCCTCTCTGGGCTGTGAGTTCTCTGTCAGGAACACAATGTGCCGCTGCTTTGGAGGAGGAAAGGGCTGGCGCCTCCCAGGGCTCCCATTCCACAAGTGATCCGCTAAGTGAGAGTTATTTTTTCTGTCTACATTTTACAGATGGGGAGACTGAGTCAAAGAGAGGAAGTTGAGTGAATTAGTCAACTAGTTGATGACAGAGTCAAGACTTGATCTATGTTCCTATTATATAGCCTCTTCCATGAAATCCAGTTGTTTTCCTTAAATAACTAAAAACTGCATTGCTATAATTAGTAACTTACTAAACTAATCTAATTGCAGTAATCAATTTATACCCTGCCTACTTCCAATGAGAATTAGAAATGACTTGATCAAATTTATTGCCTGCAGAAAGTACCGAGGTCAGCATCTTTCACAGAGCTGCTGAGTGGCCCACCGTCCTGAAAGGGGCGGAGCCAGCCTGCTTTCTGACGGGACACTCTTGACCCAACAGGTGCTGCTAATTGAGAGAGGCATATTCATGGGTCAAAGGGCAAATTCATGGGTCCTCTTGACTTCACCATCCATCATTTGTGCTGTTTGTTGATGGAACATATTTTGGAAAGTATGTTATCAGAAATCCGCCAAGGAAAACGACCTCTTCTCACAATCCAAAATAAGTTCCAAATGGCCATGAGCAGGGAGGCAATCGGAAGAATGGCAGTGACTAATAAACAGTGAAAATGCCTACCCACCTCAGGAAATGTACTTGGAAAAGTACTTTACAGACCACTTCTTACATTCTGTTACACTTAATAATACCCAAGGATTCACAAGGCTTGCAAAACTAAATGTTGGCAAAACTAAATGTCGCTACCAAGCGACTCCTCAGAGTAAGTTTACATGGAGTAGGACCTGCTAATGGCTAAATGGAGATTGAGGAACAAGTTCAATTCTAATATAATAACAATATACCCGTTTAGTTCAGATTGTAGCCTTATGTGGTCTGAAATGTACATATAAACACATTTATTTGTTTTTTTAAATAATTATTTTGATACAAAATGATTAAATGATGTGTAAGATACAAATCATTACCTAACCTTATAGGTCCATTAGGACACGATGTCGTCTCCATGCACAACTGTAATGCAGGTGAAGAATCATAAGTATAGTGAGAATGGCGGAGAAAAGTGTATGTGAGTTCAAGGATATAGCACACTGAGCTACAGAAATGAGGAAAGGTATTTTGGAGGAGTTGTTTTTAAGTTAAGCTTTGAGAAATGTATTTATATAACACATTTAGGTGACAGAGGCAGAGCCAGGTGTGAGTGTGTGTTGTGTGTGAGTTTGAATGAATAAGTAGGGTGGGGAGTTTTTAAGTGGGAAAAGCATGGAAGAAATATTAATTTGTTTATTCAACCGAGCATGTGTATGAAGTCGCTCCTGAGCATTATGGTCATTTGGGGGCTCAGAGATGAGTAAGATAGACGGCATCTCCACCTTCATAGCAGGTAGTAGAAGTGGTCCATGGACACAGTCCAATAAAAGAAAAAGGCCACGGAAGACAGTGGCACCAGAAAAAACATAAACAGGCTCTTGGAATAAAGTGATCTTCTTTTGAATTTACTTCACTATATAAATAGGGCTTATTTATTATTGACTGTTTCAAGTAAACCCCTCACTTCGAGGAAGATTCTACTACTACAGTTGAGGTTTGGAGTTTGTCTTACCTCCTTGGAAAGAAACAGAAGATGTTTTTTATCCCCCCATTTTTTTAATAGAAAGAGACAGTAAAAAGTCCTCAATAACTGCTAGTATAAATGCCTTATAAGTAACAAGACTATTCATATTGAGCTTCTTGTGTTTTGCAAGCATGAAGTTATCTAATACTGGTAAGATACACAGTAGCTGCCATTGTTATCGCACCCATTTTGCAGATAAAGAAATGAAGGCATTGAAGGATTAGGTGATTCAGCCGAGGCCGGTGGTCTTATATCTAGTTAGCAGCAGAGCCAGGAGATGGACATGGGGGACTGGCTCCAGAGTCGACATTCTCAACTAGACTAAGCTATTCCTAGTACCAAGTCCCTCATTTTGACAAATTTTCTGGATAAGCTAAAGATTAAGATGATGTTAGAAGTTCTTCATGTTTCTCCGTGGCCAACATTTCTCCTGAAATTTTCTTAAGTGGTAACATTTATTTCTGGGTGCATTCCACGGGCCCGCCCAGATGTGTGTGAGAATGTGGCACCTGCAGCTGAAGAGGGAAGATGTTGGTCCTTCCAGTCTCCCGGGGCTGCTGGATTTCCCGGACGGTGTTTGGCTGTCGAGGGCTTTGGGACTCCTCTAGTGAGAGTTCAGCGAGTTAGACCAGCAGCACCAAGTAAGGCCTATATGCCCGGGAAGTGCACACTCAGCCTTTCCACGGGAAGCACATAGAAATCCCCTGTGGGTTTAACATTCTTGCATTGTTCTCTAATCAGCAAAAATTCTTTCCCCCTCAAGTCAGTGTTTGCTCATGCACTTCCAGAGGCCCGGGAGGAAGGATATTATGCAGAGAACACGCCCGAGCATATAACTGGATAAATTAAAAGATCCAGATGGACACCCAACGTACTCACATAAATACGTAAAAGGCCAAACTAGAGCACTAAGTGGTGGCACTTACAGTAAAGTGGCATGAATGCTGCCATTTTCTTTTATTTCTAAACCAATTTAGATTTCAGGGCTCATTTGCAGCACTGGTTTTATTGTCATCTGTAACCCAGGGGACTTTCACATTCTTTTCTTCACATATATTAGTCGTTTTCCTGCTCTTTTTAAAGGCATAAAACTTTTTAACGAACTTCTTTTCAAGTCTTTCCTACACTGAGCCACTTCCTGCACCTCTCATTACAAAGCCAGGGCAAAGAAAAAGCCTCAAACTGATTCTAATCTCTCCTGAACATGACCTTGGGGTGTTTGTTTGTGAACACCTGGAGGTGTCTGGATGTTGTTGGCCCTACACATGGAAGCTACCCCATAGGTCAAGACAAACACCAAAAATAATGGGGGGGGGAAAGAAAAGAAACTCAAGTATTCATTGACCACAAGCTGGGAACCACATACCTTTACAGTGGGTGATGACAATCTTGGGTGAGCCTTTGATGTGTATTCTTTCCACAAAATTAGGGCATTTGAAACATGTCACAAATCATTATTTCAGTGGTGAACAGAACATTGTAACTAAATGCCGGTCTCATGAGCTGAGACAAGCAGTTCTGAGATTCGTCCAGAACTTCCGCACGGAGGCCTGTAGGAGTGAGTTACTCGAAGACATGATCCAGAAGGGACAGAGAGGTTTTATATGGGAATTATTTTAAATGTTTTATTTTTATACTTTTAAATATTTTTAAATTAAAAATACAAATGAATACTTTTACAGGAAATCACTAAATTATATGCTAAGTTATTCCACAGTATGTTTTAAGTTTGGGGATGAAGAGGGGAAGAACAGGAACATCATTATTTCTATCAGTTAATAGAAAACTGAGAAGCCTCAGCACCACAGGATGAATTGGAATGTGATGCTGTCTTTGCACTGTTGTTCATAAATAGCTGACATAATTCAATTAGAAACTAATGAAAGAGGAAATTCCATTAGTCCTGATTGTATTCAGAGATGCCTCGATACCTCATAAAATATCTTGCACATAGTAGGTACTAAATAAATGCTCTTTAATGCTTATTGAATTAAAGTCAAACATCAAAACTATTACTGACAAAAATTTACACATTTCTGAGCACACTAGGAGCCATTTGGATGTGCAAACAGGCCACAAATGTGAGCAGGTGTTAGTTCTGATGTAGCAGTGAGGAGGTAACCGGACTCGAGCCAGGAAGCCCTTCCAGCGGTTGGCTCTGCTGCCTGACATGAGACGCTTAGCTATGCAGTGTCCTCACCTGTAAACGAGGCCACTTCCTTTCAGGCAACAACTGCTTAAAGAGTTGTTGAGGCTTAAAAAAAAAGTGTGTCATAATTCCTTATAAAATTTTTGGTCCTAAAGAAATATAATGGGTGTGTTATTGGTTAAATGTGTGGGGGTTTTTTTGTTTGTTTTTTGTTTTTTTTAATTTTCCACGGGACCCTTATTCTTTTGGGAGATGCTTAACAGGATGCAGATTGGGGGTGAGGAAGGGGTGTGGATGAAGCCGATCCAGGAATCTGTCTCCCATCCTTTCACATAGAGTAGATTTGTTTCAGATATTTTTTATACGTTGGACTTCCACATAAAATTTCAACTGAAGAAACAGTTTAGCTGGTTAAAAAAAATTGAGGACCACTGAATTAATTCCACTCATTTGGGTTTGGAACTCTAGCAATAGGAAACAACCAAGCTATCCATGCACAGGAGAACAGAGAAATAATTTGCAGTGTGCAGTATTCTCCCGACTAAGTACTACTCAACATTAACAAGGAGTGACTGACATACACACACAACACATGGGCAAATCTTGAAAACATTATGTTGAACTGAAGGAGGCAGGCACAAAAGAGCACATATTTTCTTATTTCATTTGTGTAAAGCTAATGTGGACCTCTTTGTGCAGGCGCTATTGACTGAAAAGGAGCATGAGGAAACTTTCTAGAATAATAGAAATGTTATTTATCTCAATCTGGTAACTGGTTACCCAGGTATACACATATGTGAAAAAAAAGTCTTTGAGCTATACATTTAAGATTTGTGCAATTCTCTCATTATAAATAATGTCTTGATTTTAAAAAAATAGGCATGACCAATTATTTTCCTGGTCATTGTTCTGCAGAAGGGAAAGGGAGTCAGCTGAGTTCCAGAGAGATACACAGGGAGTGGTAAAAATGTGCCCTTCTCTCCACAAACAGCTTACCTACCCACTCTCAGTCCTGGAACTCATACACGCAGGCACACTATGTACATACCCAGCATACACTTCTCCATTAAGCTTATTTGCTTTCTTATCCCCTTCATCTTCTCTCTTTTCCTTTCCCAAACCTACCAGGTTGCTAGATGTTAGTTTTTTTTTTATTGACTAACAAAAAAATTCTTATCTTTTAAGTAGCTTTGTGTTCCTAACTCATCCTATAGGAATCTCTGATAGGTAGAAAGATGCATTAGCAAACAAATAAAAATATTTGTATTTTCAGAAATCTATATCAAAGATCTCAATGATGCTTAGACATAAGATAATGTTAACATTTATGGAGCAGTTACTGTGGACCAGGTACTATTCTAAGTAATTTATATGAATTACTTACGAAATATTTTTTAAAAATCTGTGAGGTAAATACAGATAGAAAGAACCGAGGCACAGAGATTGGGTAGCTCACCCGAAGTTACACAACAGGTAAGTGGGGCAGCTGGATCGGGACCGGGGCAGCCTGGCTCTTAGCTCTCAGTAGCCACGTGGGTCAAGACAGGCTCTGTAATTGAGCAGCCAAAGTGTGTTCACTTTTAGCTCTAAGCTCCCTCTAGATATCCTTACTTCAGTGTCCTTTCTGGTGATTTTTTTCCAGACTTTTAAGCCTATTATCTCAATTGGATGATGTGCTCCCAGGTGATGTTATCAGGCAAGAGACCAATTCATTTTCCTGAAAGGCATTATAGTTATTCACAAAGAAACAGAAGACATTTGTGTGCCCGGGTAGGCTGATAGAATTGACATCAGTGTGCTGAATTTTAGAGCAAAGCGAAGATACCGTGACTCCTTAACCAGCTCAGCAGCACTGAGCCCGGTGTTAGATACGGGCAGGCAAGCGCTCGGTGAAGGTGTGCTCTGCAGATGCCACATCACAGCAGATGTCGCCATGCCTTGTGTTCATTTCCTAGGGCTGCCACAATACTGTGCCACAAACTGGGTGACTTAAACACAATGGAGAGTTATTGTTCCACTCTTCTGGAGGCTAGAAGTTTGAATTCAAAATGCCTGCAAGGCCATGCACCTTCAGAAGCTTCTGGAGGAGGACCCTCTCTTGCCTCTTCAGGTTTCTGGTAGCCTCGTGGTTTCAGCTGCGGCACTTCAGTCTCTGCTTTCATTGTCACTAGTGTGGTCCCTGTGTGTCTTGTCTTCCTCACCTGACTCATCTTCCCGTCTTATAAGGACACCAGGCATATTGCATTAAGGGCCTATCCGAATAACCTCATCTTTTTTTTTTTAATTTTTTATTTTTTTCCCTTCCCCTCTTCCCTCCCCCTGCAATCCCACCCCCCTCCACAGCCTCCCTGCTCGCCCTTAGTTCTGTCCATGTGTCCTCTACCGTGATTCCTGAAAACCCTTCTCCTCCTTGTCCCCTCCCCCCGGCTATTTGTTAGACTGTTCTTAATTTCAATGTCTCTGGTTATGTTCTGCTTGCTTTCTGCTTTTGTTGATTATGATCCAGTCAAAGGTGAGATCATATGGTATCTGTCCCTCACTGCCTGGCTTACTTTACTTAGCATAATGCTCTCCAGTTCCATCCATGCTGTTGCAAAGGGTATAAGCTCCTTCTTCCTTTCTGCTGCGTAGAATTCCATTGTGTAGATGTACCATAGTTTCTTGATCCATTCATTTGTAGATGGGCACTTAGGTTGTTTCCAGCACTT
>PVJI01028655.1:0-16244 GCA_004026765.1 Micronycteris hirsuta
AAAGAACCTATGTACCCCAATGTTCATAGCAGCACAATTTACAATAGCCAAGTGCTGGAAGCAACCTAGGTGCCCATCAGTAAATGAATAGACAAAAAAACTACAGTACATTTACACAACAGAATTCTATGCAGCAGAAAGAAAGAAGGAGCTCCTATCCTTTGCAACAGCATGGATGGAAATGGAGAGCATTATGCTAAGTGAAATAAGCCAGGTGGTGAAAGACAAATACCATCTGATCTCACCTTTAACAGGAACCTAATCAACAAAACAAACAAATAAGCAAAATATAACCAAAGACACTGAAATTGTGAACAGGCTGACAGTGACCAGAGGGGAGAGGGGAGGGAATTTTAGGGGAAAAGGGTAAAGGGTTAGCAGAAGCAATTATAGAGAACACATGGACAATAACGGGGAGGGGGGGCAGGCGGGAGGGAGGTGGGGAGGGTTGGGGTGGGGGGAAAGGCAGAAAACTGTACTTGAACAATTAAAAAATAAATAAAATTTTTTAAAGAAGGAAAGAAAGAAAGAGAGATACTGAACATTTCCCAACATAATTGCTTACCCACTACATGGAAGAACTTGAGTTGTTTATATTCTGGAATTAATTCTTGTCACAACAAAGTTCATAAAATATTTCATGCATAGCAGAAGACAACTGCTTTAATATTTATCAATGGTTTTCATGTCATTTATTATAATCATTTGCTAAGTTCCTGACCCTCTGATTTGTTTTCCTCCTTGGAGGCTGTGACCCGTGAGTTCTTGTCTTGCTTTTATTATGTTGCTAACTTGAATGTCAATTTCTTTAACAAATCTGAGCACACCAAAATTTATTCTATTGGAAAAGACTCATTTTTCTGGCTTTTGGGCTAAGTAGGACATTCAACCTTCACCTAATCCTTGTATCATGTAGTATTTCTCCATGAAAACCACCTTAAGTAGTTTGATAAGCAACACAAAATATAAAGGGTGGGAGGAAAGTAAGTTGTTTGTATGGAAAATAATGCAAGGATTAATAAATAATGAAAGAATAAACTCTATTCTATGTATTCAGCACTGTAAACTAAGCACGGAATAGATTTTCCCTGATAGCCCTCAAAGGAACCAATGCTGCTAACACTTGACTTCAGTCTCTAGAACTGTAAGATAATCAATTTCTGCTGTTCAGTTAGTGGTACTTTGTTACAACAGCTCTAGCGAACTGATATATAGGGCTTATGGTCAACAATTCCAAATAGTTAATTTTGTCCTTAGAACTCAAATGCTCCACATTTCTATTTGTGTCCCCAAATTCTTACACCACAAAGGCCACAGCTCATCAGCAGTTCTTTTTCCTGTTCCTTTGTGCACTGTAACAGACAGTGGTTTACCTTTCTATTCTTTCTTTATTTAAATATATATTTCTATTTTTTATATATATCTTATCTTCACATATATCTTATCTTTATGCATATCTTTATACATATCTTTATATAGTTATATATTTTATCTTTATATATTTATATATGTAAAGAATTCTTTCTGTTCTTTATATATATTCTTTATATTATATATACATTTATGAGTTTATAGTAATTAATTTTTAGAGAGGAGAAGGAAGGGAGAAAGAGAGGGAGAGAAACATCAATGTGCGGTTGCCTCTTGTGCACCCCCTACTGGTGACCTGGCCTGAAATCCAGGCACGTGCCCTGGCTGGGAATGGAACTAGTGACCTTTTGGTTCACAGGCTGGCATTAAATCCACTGAGCCACACCAGCCAGGGCACACCTTTCTATTCATATTAAAATGAAATATCAAGGTATTAAGAGTATTGCACATACAGGGTGGGGCAAAAGTAGGTTTACAGTTGTATATGAAACAGTTTACTCATATTATTTATTAATTATTGTATTATTTTCCATACAAACAACTGTAAACCTACTTTTGCCCCACCTTATATAGTATTGTCAGAAAAGGCTACTCACAGAATCATACTGGATTTACAACTAGCCTTGTTCAAGTGTTACTTGGTATATATTTAGCATCAATATAAAATAAAATGACATTGCAGTCAAATTAAGATCAATTCAGTAATGGGAAAGAATAAGTTGAAATATTTGTTAGCTATAAATATAGAAAAAATAGATATAATTTTTTCTTAAAGTTAATTATGAGTATCAAAGTTGATATGAATTCTCTATTGAGGGTATAGTTGGGCTCTGGTCTTTCCACAGGATGCAGGCTGCTTCCCCCAGAATGGGTGATCTCTGTTATAAGAAGCCCTCCAAGGGCGATCCTGATGTATGCTAAGGTTGGAAAGCCACTGACCTAAAGCACTCTTTTGAAGATACTTGACCATTAAAAATTCTGACAGAATTTTCTAGTGGGGAAAATCACTCTTCCCTTGGTATCACATTACTTCTGGAAATAATTTAGCTGTGTATGGGGAGTGGGGATTGCACAAAGCCATGAGAATGTGAGATTTCAGGTGTACAACTACCCCAACAAATGTCTTAGAGCGCAGGTGTCAGATGCAAGGCCCATGGGATGAATCTGGCCCTCCACCTTGTTTTATCCAGCCGCACCGTGTTTCTACCTGATGGCAGCACCGAGCTTCTTGCCCCTTGTTAAGGAGTAGTTACATTTATACAGTTCTAAAATTACATTCGACCCTTTGAAGGCAACTGTGAGGCTGATGTGGCCCCTGGTGAAAATGAGTTTGACATTCTTGTCTTAGAGCATTTGTTTTAAAATGCCTCCTGTAAGCCACCATGGAAAGAGGTTTTTGTTTTATTTTGTTTTTTTGACACCCAAACCTACCCAGGGTGATTATCAAAATACTCCTCTCTCTCCCCTGTCCCAAATATAAAATGTCTTTACTCTTGCTTTACTTTTGTTACAACTCCCTTGCGCAGAGTAATTGGAGTTCAGAAGTCCTTAAAACTTTCTGCTCACTGCAATTCTTAACCTTTGCCCAGTAATGGTTCAAACCCAATTGCTGGTAGGTTACCCGGTAATTAAAGTGCTTCCACAGGCAGCCCCACACTGACTTACCCAGCTGTTAGCAAAGGACAGGAATAGGGTGCTTTAGGATGCAATTTTGTTTTCCTGTAAGTGGAGGCAAACTCTTAAATAAGAATTTTCTGTTTTGAACTTCCATATCCCTAAGATTAATTTGTGGGACTCTGCTACTTCAGAAACAAAAAGCTCTTAAAGTTCAACTATTCTCCATGCAATGTTTCTCTTAATGATCAATGGATGTGTTTCAAGCTGGGAGGTTAAAAGGTGAGAAAAGGCTAAACTAAAACCATCCTCACAGTATAGTGTTTCACTTAATGATAAATGACATTGCTTCAACTTGGGAGGATAAAAGATTTTCCATTTTCTGTGAGGCAGAGGAATAGCCAAGTGCTACAGATTAATGATGTGTCTAAGAATGTGAGGATAATGGTCCCGTGCAAGCTACTGTTACACTGAGAAATATTATTTTTTCCTCTTTTCTGAAAAACACATTTTGCGCTGTCTAGGAAATCACTTATATTGTTGTCCAGAGAAGAAAATCTCAAACAAAAATATAAAATTAAAATTACTAGTCAAATCATTTTTTATTTTTTCAGAGAAAATTTAAGAAAAACTAAGACAAGAATCAACTAAATCATCAAAGGCCTATTCTCCCAAACTCTATGTCTTTGAGCATTAGTAACTTGAAACACACCTCAAAAAACATTTCCCTATTTTGGTCAAACACACCACACTCATACCATGAGGAATTATTATAGAATTTGTTGACCTGATCCTTGTGTCTACAGAATAACTTAAAAATATAAAGACAGTTTGCTTTTAGCTGAAGAAAAGGGCAAGCAAGAAAGAGGGAATGAGCTGTCCTTTAAATATATTCAAGTGTCATGATGTCTTCCCTCACAGATGCATCTTTCTTCTTTCTCTTTCTTTCTTTCCTCCTTTTTTCTTTCTTTTCTTTCTTTTCCCTCCATCCCTCCCTCCTTTCCTTCCTTCTTTCCTTTCTTCCTTCCTTTCTTCCTTCTCTCCTCTCTTCTTTTATGTGGGACTGCTTTATAGAACATCCCTCACTGTTGGCATTTTGCCGAAGTATAATTCTAAAGGTAGAGAAAGAATCACCAGGTGATTTTCCATTTACACTATCCATTTTCTACTTGACTTTTGCAAATAGTTAGTGGTCATCTCAGATAAGTACATGGAAGGCAATCTTTGTAAAACGGGAAGTGCAGAGTCACACGCTCGGGTAGAAATGGCATTCCTTTATAAATATAAAAATAAAAACCAAAGGCATACAGTCTGGAAGAGAAGGCCACCCATCTGTGCATGCAGAGGAGCAAATGTATCAAAGATGTAGAAAATTTAGGGGGAAAGGAAGAAAAAACGAATGATAACTTTATTACTTCAAGGTAACTGCTATTAATCCTTTTGTATACTTCCTTTAATTTTCCCCTAATAGGTAATATTAACACAATCACAATTTGCATGCTATTTGCATATTTGCATATTACAACGATATAATTTTATATCATTTTTCTTTAAGCAGCATAAAATAAGCTAATATATTTTATATTATTTGGTGTGTGATGCTGTAATAGAATTCCCACCATGGCTTCAGACTGTTAATAAAGAGTATCATATATGAATACACGTTTTGTGAAAAATAAGAAAAGAGGCTGCTTAAATGGACTGGTGTTAGGAAAGAGACTAGTGGGGTTGTGGGGGAGGGATGACCCCTGAGTGTGGAGAGACGCTGAACAGAAACGAAGAATCAGAAGAAATGGCTGTGAGGATGTAAGCCCTTCTTGGGCTCCCCACTGAGTGTGGGTCTCTGGTTTTAATTCATATGTACATCAAGATGAAACAAGTGCACCTCCTGTAATATGTTTAAAAATATAATCATGAATAAGATCTACCCTTTCATAAAAAGAGATAAAATAGAACATTAGATGGGACAAATAATGTGATATTACAGGTACTGTTTGGCAATTAATTTTTTTCTTTTAAAGTACTTTTTCCAGCAGTCTGCCTTTTCATGCTCAAGAGTTTATCTTATTTGGGGGAGGTGTAAAAAGTCATTTTTTTATTATAGAGGGAAACCCTGGAGTTCACATTCAAACTAGTGCCCAAATGCAAACACTTCCCATTAATCTACTGTTCATTTTGTTCAACTTTGTGTTTTTCCCTCAAGACACAGAACATAGAAATGCAACCACAGATTCATTGAAGTCAGATCCTGAATAACCTCTAAGTTCTTTTTTAATTTAATCTTTATTGTATTTTATTCCATTACCATTTAATCCCCTGATATCTGCCTCTCCCAGCAGTCACCACACTGCTGCCCATGCCCACGAGTCCTTTTCCTTTCCAAAAATGGTTTGCATGAGATTTTCCCACTTCTTGAAAAGACCTGCCCGCAATTAGCCTATCGTCACTTACATATGACTGGAATTATCAGAGTGAATAGAGAACATAGAGTCAATATCGTTCTAAAAACTGTTATTAAAAATGACAGTATGAATTATTTAGAGATTCTAAACAAACTGAAAATTAAAGAAATAGGACTGCCTGTTACAGTGGAATGAGTGGCCAGAGGGGAAATAAAGGCAGGACCCTCACCACTACAGTCTAACAAAGAACTTAATCCAGGAGGCTAAAAGCAAAGGGAGATTATGTCTCACCCATTAGCTCACTAGTCCTGAGCCTGGACCAATAAGGCTGCCTGCCGGGCACTCCAAACAACACAAGTGAACTATGATAGTGCAGGGGGATAGTGCCCTTGAAAGTCTGTGTGCATCGTGTCCACTAGCTGGGAAAAGGAAAACCTTGAGATTGTGTATTCATCCCAAGGCCTGGAAGGGAGAAGGGAAGGGGGACTATAGTACCAAAGAGGAAAAAATAAAAATATAGAACAACTTTGGTTAATTGCCTGCCTCCAGTCACATATACAAAATGAACAAATAGAGTCTGGAGCAAGATAAAGATCTGGGCTAACAGACTCCCCATACCTACATTTGGGTAGTCACCTCTCCTCGGAAAAGTTGGCACCACCGTTAGCCATCGATCAGTATGTCACGTCTTCACCCCCATCCCACCAACTGTGTAAGTCCTCAGAACAAAGGACTCGCTCTCTTGGCCTCTTGGCCTCTTGGCCTTGTGGCCTCTTGGCTCTTTTTGCCACACAGGGGCCCCTGGTCAGCTCGCCTCTGGCCACTGGGCCTCTAGCCACCCGGCCTCTGGCCACTCTGCTTTTGCCACCCCTACTCTAGCCACCCTTCCTTTTGCTTTCCCATTAAAACTTAGCATTAAAAAACATTGCTTGCATGCTAGTAGGCTTACTGGTCTATAATTCTTTACTGCATCAGTGAAAAGAACTGAGTTTCTGGGAGTTTCTCTTGTGATTTGCCTGACAAACCAAAACTTTTGCATGAATACATTCACTGGCTCTCTGTTATAAAAGCAACAGAGAAGTACCTGTAAATTTATTACCATTTAGCTCTCGTTGTTACCCTAGCATAAAAAAAATATCACTCAACACTTTTTCTCCGTGTTCATTGGCCTGACCAGTATTTCTAGCACATCTTGAGGTCCTGCTATAATGCACTCCCACACTTAGACATTTAAAACCAACCAACTTAGTGGATTCAGTACCAGCCTGTGAACCAAAGGATTGCGGGTTCAATTCCCAGTTGGGTCACATGCCTGGATTGTGGGCTAGGTCCCAAGTTGGCATCATGCAAGAGGCAACCACACATTGATGTTTCTCTTTCTGTCCTTCTCCTTCCCTTCCTGTCTCTCTAAAAATAAAAACAAATAAAATCTTTAATAAGTTAAATAATATTGTTGCTAAACCTTGCAAAGCGAGGTCTTTATTTTTATATTCAGAAATAACTCAGCTAGGGTAATAGAAGCATTACCACTCCATTCATGTAAAAATCTACTGGGGTATATAGGTATTAAAGGCAAAAAAGAGAACAATACATGGGCCTTCTCCAAATGCAACGTGTAATGCAACATCAGCCATGTCACTGTAACCCAGCTTGGGTAGCTGCCAACAACACACTGGGTAATCGCTCAAAAAGAGAACAGGTGTCCATAGAGAACCTGAATCTCCTTTTGCATCAGATGTCCCTATACAATTCAGCTACTCTAGGAATAAAAATATCTCTGGGCCTGAATCTTTATGCAATACTTTTGTTTCAAGAAAGTTCAACAGTTTATTCTTTTAAATAATAGTGCTATTCAACATGAAATAGTAATATTCATTTAAAAAACTACTAAGTGCCAGTTACATTATCTTAATTATTGGATTGTAAGAACAATTGTCTAAACTATTCTGAATGGCTATACTTATCTTTGTATTACACATTGCTAAGCTAAGGCACAGAGACACTAAACAACTGGCTGAGTCACCCAGTTTAGAAATAACAGGCCCAGAGCCAGTTTAACTTGATTCCAGAGCCTCAACATGTAACTCTGCCATGTTCCGCTTCTCAATAGGGCAAAGCACTACCTGTCTAAAGATGCTGAAGGAAAACCATTTACCTACTAAAAAGGGATCAATTCTCCTGCTCCCTCCATGAAAAATATTTTTTTCCCAATAATTTAAAATGTTGACAGAGGAAAGGGGAAGATTTCCCATGGGGAATCAAGAGGCTCCTTGTGTATGTTTGTTACCAGGTCACGTCAGTACCAGGTCACATCAGTCCCAGCTCTGCGCTCTGCCTCCCGCCTCTGACCCTTTCCCATCGGTCTAAGCCTTCTTTCCATTCCCTCTGGGTCTGTTTCAAGTTTTCATTGGTCCAGGAAGGTGTTCTGGCTTGTTCCAATTTTACAGTGATTGATGGATAATATGTTTAAACTCACTGCCATCTGCTCGTCAAATTGAGATTCACTTTGAACATATTACATTCTAGAGGCTTTTATAAGCATCATCTGCTTTAATCATCAGAAAACCACTTGAAGTGTGGGTATTATTGTTGTTATTTGCATGTGCAGTGAGGCCAGGGAGACAGGCAGATGCAGTCATATGCAAATAACTGATGCAGCCTGGTTTGAACTCAGGGTCTGATCCCATGCTCTTCCTTGGGCTGCACTTTCCTGTTTTTTACCCTCTTGATAATCTACCTTCCTTTAATTTCATTAGTGTATTTTAAAATTTAAATTATACTTAAATTATGAGCTAAACTAAGATTGACATATACAGATTTTTGTCTCTCAAGCATTAGCTTAAGTTCCCTTGGCTTAATTTTCTCCTGATCACTCCTAGGCCCTCACCAGCCTGGCGGGTAGATAAACAGCCACTAGGGGGCCAGCCAGGGTCAGGCCAGCCACAACTCCCGGTGTAGATTCTGTGAAAATTGCCCTGTGGGTGGAAATGTGACTCTGTGCATGTTTATAAGTCAAAGGTATATACCCTTGTTGGGTTTTATTTAAGATATTTGCCTTTGTCCCTTCTCACGTCATATTGTCTGGGTCATCACGTGCGGATGGGAAAACGGGCAGTAGGCCAACACCTCTCATGTCTACACGTCCGCAGACTCTGTGGCATCCTCACATTCCTTCAGAAAGGTGGGCATCGACCTCTCTGGTAACACTCCATGAATACAGACATGTTGTCTTCAAGTGATGGTGAGTTCAAACTCACTCATAAAAAGGTTATACCATTTAATTAGTTAAAGTGAGACTTCTGAAGGGAATGGGGGCTCTAATTTAACTTAAAAATAAAGCCTCTTTGGTGAATTTCAAACCTCAATGAGTCAAATGGGACATATATTTTGACGAAAGTCAAATGATGTCATTTATTTTTGTCTATGCTTAACTTTAGATATGATCAAAGGGGCATAAAACTTTTCTGTTGGCTCTGCAATTTAGTTATGGGTATTGTGCTTGAATCTTGGATTTACCTCACATGTCACGGGATATTGAGATTCTATTATTGATTATCAATATTCAACTGGCTATTTGCAGTGTGATCCCAAATAGCACATTATGGAGGACAGTTTCCCAAAAGCACTATTGATACTGACAGCTCAGTGAGCTATCCAACTGTATCTAATTACTTACTATAATGCCTTTTAGTAGAAAATCAAGATGTCTAGTTTTTAATAGGCTTATTTGGCTCTTTTCCACCTTGTAAGCCTTAGGTTTTCTTTAGGAAACAAATCAACATAGTGGGTGGTTATGGGAGAATCCTAATGATTTGTTTTTTAGAAAGATAAATAACCATAAACCTAATTAGACCATGGGCAATTTGGGAATAAACTGCATTAGAAACTTGCTAAGGGCGCTTCCTCACAAGTATATCTCCCTGCCTCCCTGTTTTTCTGTTGTATTATTATTTGTTTGTTTTCTGTCCACACAGAGATATTCTTTAAAAAGTAGAGTCCCCTGAACTCCTTTCGTCCCTTAGGATCGATATACTGGGCTTTTAGGCCAATGAAATTGGACAGGAACTAGGAGGACGCCGCCATGTACACACCGTCCAGAGTATCAGCTCCTTTTCCCCAAAATAAAGCCTATGTGACAGTTTTTTCTATTTTAATTTTTTTAAATGTTATTCTTTTTTATTTTTTTCTCCATTGTATATTCTGAGATGCTCAAGAGGTTTTCAAGAGCTGGTAATTTCTGTGTCTTTCTGTGCGATGCTAAATTTGATGCTATAAAGAAAGAGACATTGACAGGTGTTAGTAAAGCAAAATGAATTTGTTTTAGCTAAATTGGGAAGATGTGAAGTCAGACCTCTAGGCCTCCAAGGTAGTGTTTCTCAGACTTGAAGCTATGTAACAACCACCTGAAGGGCTTGTTAATGACAGATTGCTGGACCCCACCGATAGTATCCAAGGTCAAATGGCGTCTGAGAATCTGCATTCCTCGGAGGTTCACTCCTGACACTGATGTGATGGTACCAAACATTGAACTTGAGAACCACTGATTAGAAGCATCTGGCTGCAGACATATGAGGTCTGTCCAGAAGGTATCCAGCCATGTAATATGAAAAACAGAGACATTTATTGAAGAAGATATAGGATACAATAATCATTGTACATAGGACAATGATGCCTCAGTCCCCTTCAAAGTAGGCACCTTGGGACCTCACACAATTCTCCCTATTGCCATCAGCTGCCCCAACATATTTCCTTGAATCTCTTTGACAGTCTAAAATCTCTTCCCTTTCTAAAGTGCTTTTAGTTTTGGGAAAAACCAGAAGTCACAGGGCACCAAATCTGGGCTGTTGGGGGGCTGAGTCACCTGGGTGATTTGATGTTTCACCAAAAAACTCTGCACAAGATGTGATGCATGAGTGGGCATGTTGTTGTGATGAAGCTGCCAGTCACCAGTTTCCCATAGCTCCAAACTTCTGAATCATCTAAATAGTTTTCATGGAAGAATGTTTAAACTTAACACAAAATTTGAGGCAGATCATTCCTCTACTCACTCAGTCATTTTGAATGTGAGGGCCACACAGTACACACGCTCACTCAACAGTATCTAACTGCCCGCAGTGACTAGTACAGTGAAGTCACCATTGTTCACGCATGTGCATTCCTGCCCACTCTCCTTGGCTGCCAGGTTACACGGATGTCATGCAAACCATTCTCATTATATTAACAATGGCTGAACTTTCTCCAGACAAAACCTCATGTATTATTCTTGTCTAAATCTGTATAATTTTTAAAATACTTAATTTCCAACATATATGACTTGGAAGATCTCACATTATGTTCTTTCCTAAGGCTAATCTAAAAAATAAAATTGGAAACACTGGCAGCATGGGGTCTTATATTCACACAGGACAAGAATCTCCTGGAACTGAGGAGTAGCAACTCCCTCTCAGTGAGATGTGTTCTTTAGCTCTTTTGCTTTACTTGTCTTGAATTTCTAGTGTTCTAAGTCACAAAGTTTTGATATGCAATTTTCACTGTCACTTATTTCTAATGCTTCACATTTTCCTCTTTGATTTAACTTTAAACTTAACTTATTTTCTTTAACTTATGGGTTGGATCTGATTTCTTCCAGGTAAATCTATCTATATATGATATAATCATTTTGAAAATTTTGATATTTCTCATGTGAAATTTATGAGGTCAATTTTTACAGATGTTTTATATATGAGCATCAAAGGAATGATTATTTTCTATTTGTAACTTTGAGAGTTTGATTATATATATAATACATATATATGTATTAGATCACACTTGTTTTTTCTTTTATAAAGCTTCTATAGACAGTACTTTTTCTCTGTTTGTGTTATGTCTACCACTATGATTATGGATATACCAATTTATTCTTTAAAATATTTTAATTTTGTTTTTTTTAATTGCCCCAACACCAGGAATAAACAGTCTTTCAAATTGTACCACCATGAATTTGTTTTCCCTGTTTTGGTCTTTTAAGAAGTATAAGTATACAGTATGTACTTTTTGTGTGTCTGGATTCTTTGACTGAAAATGTTCTTGATAGTCATCCATGTGACTGCATGCACCAGTGGTCCATTTTTAATTGTTGTATAAATAACAAATAACACAAATAACACAATTGTTTATCATCCTCCTGTGGACAGACATTGGGGGAGAATATCCAGTGTTATGCTATCACAAATAATGTTCTTACTTTTATTTGTCGCTGCTTAGTTTCTTTTATCTACCTAGTATGCAGTTAAAGAGGATTTAAGTGTCAATGTTGGCAATGTTTGTGCTATTATTAAAATTTTGGCCTAATGATTTTGACAGAAAAGTTTTTTCTTACAGCCTGTTAACCAGTCACTTAATAAAATAATATTGAGAATGTATTATACATGTGACACTAGAAATCTAAAATCGTTTAGGTACTTAAGATTCCAAATATAGAGAATTTATAATACAATATGTAAATTTAGCACTGTAAATCAATATTTGAAATTCATGGCAAACTCATGAAAACTACAAAAGAGGAGGAGATAAATTCCAGTTGGTGTTCAGTAAATATTGAAATTCATCGTGGTGAATGAAAAGAGAGACGTCACTGGAAATCATAGACTAGGAATTTGTTGTCAGGAATGAGTATGGCCCTGACTGTTGTGGTTCAGTTGTTTGGACATCATCCCACAAACCAAGGGGCGGCTGGTTTGGCTCCAGGCCAGGGCACATGCCTCGGTTGAGGGCCAGGCCTCTGGTTGGGGGTGTGCAAGAAGCAACTGTTTGATAGTTCTCTCACACACTGATGTTTCTCTTCCTCTCTTTCTCCCTCTGTCCCCTCTCTGTAAAATTAAATAAAAATTAAAAAAAAATGGATGAGATTTAGGTAATCATGCATTGGAGGGCAGAGAAATATTTAATTCAGAAGAATCAACATAAGTGAAAGCATCCATGCAGGGGTATTTTTATATTATATGTTACTATTTGTATAAAAGTCCTATGCTTTTTATATTGTATTTTAAATCAGTGTATATAATATAAAGGTTGTACAACTTTTAGTGTTACTTGAAAACTGAATGCATGAAATTAGGAGATTAATTTCTTAAGTTTTCTGAAATAGAAAGGGTATGACAGGCATCACTGGGAAATAAAACTGCAGTTGAGGTTGAGACTGTATCCAGACTGAAAGAAAAACCAAAATTTCCCATTGGTCATTTTATCTTAAATTTTGAACATGCATATTTTAGGGCTTAATTCATTTCCCCCATAAAAGAGTCCTGGTATTTTTGGTGGACCAAGAACTCATATACAGGTATGTAGGTAACTGTTGATTAGTATAAATGATGTGATGGTAATTTTAGTCCAATGGAAGATTAAACTGAGCAGACCTGTCAAGGCAGGGTGAAACATGCTGCAGTTAACTGGCAAGGCTTGACAAGAATCTAACCGCAAGGGAGGAAGGCCTGTTTACCAGCTATAGACAAAATTAAATTATGGATCTGATCATGGCAGTGACCTGTTTTAGTCAGATAGCGACATGCTGATGGGTAGCCAAGTAATAAGTTTAATAACGCTAGAGGTTTTTATAGACATTGTAATACATTTTTATCCTGGAGGAATGATTGAGATGTAATTATTGCTGCCTTGTTTTGTAATTATTTGATCTATTCCAACTAGCCTCTTTTCAAAATCCAGTATTCAAAACAACTGAAATGCAAATGTTTGCAAATCTTGGTTGAGCTATCTCTGGTTAAAATTTAGGAAACCTTCTGTCTTCTTTCTTTAAACACTTACATTTTTGAACAGTTTTAAGTTTACAGCAAAGTTGAGAAGGATGAACAGAAATTTCTCATATACCCTCTGCCCCTACACATGCCTATCCTCTTTCATTATCAACATCACTCACTATGGAACACATTTTACTAAGGATGAACTTATACTGAGACACAATGATTATCTAAAATTCATACTTCACATATGGTTCACTCTTGTTGTGTAATCTGTGGGTTTAGACAAAAATATAATGACATATATTTCTCCTTATAATATTATACAAAGTATTTTCACTGCTCTAAAAATCCTCAGTGCTCTGCCTATTCATATTTCCTCCTCACCTCACTCCTGGCAATCACTGGTTTTTTATTGTCTTCATAGTTTTGTCTTTTCCAGAATATCATACAGTTGGAATCATACAATGTGCGAACTTTTGAGATTGGCTCCTTTTACTTAGTTATATGCCTTTAAAGTTGCTCAATGCATTGCATGGCTTGAAAACTCCTGTCATTTTAGCCCTAATATTTCATTGTATGGATTTACCGCAGCTTATTTACTTATTCCCCTACTGAAGGACATCTTGGTTACTTCCGGTTTGGCAATTATAAATAAAGCTGCTATAAACATCCATGTGCAGACTTTTGCACATACATTTTGAACTGCTTTGGGTGTGATATCAAGGAGTGAAAATGCCGGGTCATATTGTAAAAGTATGTTCAGTTTTACATTTAACCTCCAAACTGTCATTCAAACTAGCTGCATTGTTTTGCATTCCTGCCAGCACTGACTGAGAGTTTCTGTTGCTCCATGTCCTTACTAGCATTTAATGTTGTCAGTGCTCCTGATTTTAAACGCCCTAAAGGGTGTGTACAATTGTAGTATCTCATTGTTGCTTTAAGTTGCATGTTCCTGATGACATATGATGTAGAACATTTATGACAATGAGGTAGAACATTTCTATCTACAAATGATTATTTACCACCTGTATATCTCTGGTGAGGTGGTTGTTAAGGTCTTTCGCCATTATTTAACTGATTTTTTTTTAATTGAATTTTAAGAGTTCTTTGCATATCTTAAATGGCAGTCTTTATAAGATGTGCTTTTGCAAATATTTTCTCCCAGTCCCTGACTTGTTTTCCAGTTCTTTTGATATTGTCTTTTGCAAAACAGAAGTTTTCAATTTTATCAAGTTCAGCTTATCAAATATTTCTTCTATAAATTGTCTCTGTTGTTGTATCTGAAAAAGCATCATCATACCCAGGAACATCTTGGTTTTCTCTGATGTTACCTTCTAGGAATTTTATAGTTTTACATTTTACATATAGATGTATAATTTGAGTTTATTTTTAAAAGATTTTATTTATTCATTTTTAGAGAGAGAAAGGTAGGGAGAAAAAGAGAGAGAGAAACATCAATGTTTGAGAGATACATCAATTGGCTGTCTCTCACACACCCCCAGCTGGGGACATAGCATGTGTCCTGACTGGGAATCAAACTGGCAAACTTTTGGTTCACAGGCCAGTATATTTGAATAATTGTTGTGAAGGAAGTAAGGTATATGTCCGGATTCACCAAAGATCAGTTGAGGTGTGTATATATATATATATATATATATATATAAATATATAAATAAATTATATATAATTAAATATTTATTTATTTTCAGGTCATCAGTTCTTTTTATAAAAAATGAATCACCCATATTTTCAGGTGAGTATAATTTTCAACTGAATTCTTGCCTATAGGTTTGCAGTTACAAAACAGGTAGAAAAAACAATAAAAAAGTGAAAAACTTAAAATGAGGGCTAAAATGAAACTATCAAAAGAAAAGTGATGGGTATATTAGATTGACTTATTCAACAGGCATTTCTAATTCTTTTCCTGCTTACTTTCTTTTGTTAAAGAGGCTGGAAAGCTAAGCTTCACCTCTCAGACCCCTTTGCAACTAGGGCTTTCCTTATGACACAATCATCACCAATTGACATGTACACAGAAGTCTGCTGGTACTTCCTCCTTCCATTAAGCTCCTACTTTCTCTTTGCAATAAAGATATGAGGGCTGACTATCAGCAGCCAGCCTATCCACAATGAAACAATGAAGAGAATTTTAGGTACCTTGACCCTGATTTCCTTAAGCTACTTGACAGAATTGACAGAACTGAAACTTCCTATTGCTTAGGTTCTTTGAGAAATCATGTGAACATATGTCACAACCATCCCAATGGAAGACAAGGTACCTACAGCATCTCCAGACTTGTTACAGAGAGAAAAAAGAAGCTCTTCCAGAGATTTCTCTCATGTGTAGCTGAATGCAACCTCATCTACTACAAGAGGTTATGTCTTGATAGAAAGGAACTGAAATATGAACTGCTTATTAACCTAAGTGCCCATCAGTAATGAGTGGATCAAAAAACTATGGTACATTTACACAATAGAATTCTACGCAGCAGAGAGGAAGAAGGAGCTTATACCTTTTGTGACAGCATGGATGGAACTGGAGAGCATTATGCTAAGTGAAATAAGCCAGGCGATGAGGGACAAATACCATATGATCTCACTTTTAACTGGAACATAATCAACAAAAGAAAAAAGCAAACAAAATATACCCAAAGAGATTGGAATTAAGAACACTCTTACAATAGCCAGACAGGAGTGGGGAGGGGACAATGGGGAGAAGGGCTTTCAGGAACTACTATAAAGGACACATGGAGAAAACCAAGGGGGAGGGTGGAAGCAAGGGAGGGAGGTGGGTTTGGCTGGGGTTGGGGGGAGTGGTGGAGAGAAAATGCAGACAACTGTAATTGAACAACAATAAAGTAATTTAAAAAAAAAAAGGATACTGAGACCACTGTGGTATTCTCAAGAATACTGTCATAGGTTTTCCCTAAAGATTAAGCTCTAGTAGTTCCTCAATTCTGAAACAGATTGCTGTTTAAGATTCTCTAAAGCTTGGAGGGCAAGTTAGTGAGGGAAGAACTGACACATGAAAATTGCCATTTGAACTTTAACTGTGAAATATGTATCAATTTCATAAACCTATACATGTGAATAAAATGTTGTGTTTTAAGTCAGCAGTAAA